>SNQN01002990.1:13452-47218 GCA_008642245.1 Bassia scoparia
CATAATGTTGTAGATATAGTTTTGTACTTCCCTTGACTATTACATATTGGCTTATGCGCCAAATCCGAGTCCACATGTACGTAGCAAAGATTTGGGGCCAAAGTAGTTGTGGACTTTGCTTTTATCTCTATAATAATTAGATTGTTAATTTGATAGCAATAAAGGAGCAGTGAGGAGCACACCTAAATTGTTAATGCATATTTTATAATTTGTATTGCACTTTTCATTGACTATCTTAATACTAATAAAGATACCTATATTTGGTAAGTTCAAGTTTACCTACTACTCCAAATATCCAAAATGGACTACACCAACACGTTCTACTTTAAGCCAAGTCAGAGAATAGGTCCGTGGTATAAAAGTTTTGCAACATATAAACTTCATTTTAATTTATTCAACTCCTACGTACATATACTTGATATTACTAGTGACGGATCTAGAAATAATATTAAATGGGATCAAAATAACTTTAGTATATTTATATGAGGACAATTAGTTAATTTAGTCTAAAAATATTGACAAAAGTCCCGAAATTTATAACAAAAATTATATTATTTTGAGTTTCAAGTGACGTCAAGTGATCCCGCTAAGCTCTAAGTGCATCCGCCACTGGACATTACTTTTTAAAGGAAACTTCATTGCTTGTTTTGTAGTTACGTAATATTTAGAATGTTGTGTAAAACTGATAGTTGAAGCTCAGACATATGTTATACTTCCTCCGTTTTTTTTAATTGCCCCAGTTTGACTTTTGCACTATTCATAGGAAGCATTTTAACCAAGTTTTGTGCTTAACACGTAATGAAAAATATAGTCAAATGAGATCTCGTTAGATTCGTCTCGTTAAATAATATATTAATATCTAGTTTTTTTATAATTTTCATTAATCATAATTATAGTTATTAACGGTCAAAATTATGTCTCGACAAATGTGTTTTGTTGACTGAGACATCTAAAAAAACGGAGGAAGTACTATATTCTATCACTCTCACTCACATGAAAATTTTTTGGACTTAAAATGTGAATTTGATATCGATCATCTCAACCAAAAATGATGATAGTTGAGTCCCATGAATTATATTATGTACTCATTAAGTTTTGTAGTCCGGCAATATTTAGAAAGTTGAAAGATTCATGGGCTACATACAAAAGAAGGAAGAATCAATCAAGTCAGCAAATACATACGGGATACGGCAATTGCAATACAAATATAGAAGTATAGAACTAGGAGTTGGAGTAGAGCTTTCGTGGATGCCGGTTTTCTAGCGTTCGTGCTGAATATAATACTCATATACCAACTAATATGATCATAATATCCTCTATTATATAAGCCAAGGGGGAGCTATGGTGTCCCTCTCGGAAATTACCAGCATTGCCCATGAATAAACAAATAATTACAAGACACAAATCACTGAATACACTACACAACTCACCGAATTATTTATTTGGGCACCTACCTAAAATATAGTCAAGCACAAATCACTGAATTATTTCTTAATTACAGTAACCTGTCAAAGAAACACAAATCAGTGAAATTCAAAATTTACTTAACAAATTATAAACCTGCTAAAATAACAGAAAGCAGCGTATATACCAAATCAATAAATCATAAACCGATCAAGAAAGATTCATCACAGTAAAGCCAGAATTTCAATCAATTACAAAAATTAAAAGAAAGTTTTCTAATCTAATTAGTAAAAGAAAAACATATTACAGTATAGTTCTATCACAAGAAAATTTCTAAAATTCTCTAAACTAATTAAAAAAACTTTTGTTCTTCACAGCACTGCTTTTGCTTCAACGGTTTCATACGGTGGGAAACTACTACAATTTCAACACTTCAACTTGACTTCACAAGGTACGCATACATTCAATTAATTTTATATGTTTTTCGTTATTTACTTTGGAATTGAAAAGAAAACAGAAAACAAATTCTCTAAAAAAAATTCTATAACTAAATTAAAAAATAATTTGTGTTCTTCACAGCACTGCTTCTTGCTTCAACGGTTCTCATACGGTGGTAAACTACTACAATTTCAACACTTCAAGTTGACTTCACAAAGGTACGCATCACATTCAATTAATTTTATATGTTTTTCGGTTATTTACTTTGGAATAGAAAGAAAACAGAAAAGTAGAATTGTTTTTTAAAAAATGTAGTAAAATAATAATTCAAAGCACACTTTTAAGAAAATTCAATAATCAACAGGATAACCATCAAGTGACTTTAATAAAAAATATAATTGCATGTAATTAAAAAATCAAAAGCATAAATAAATTCACATTCAAAATATGATAAAAGGGATGGTAAAAAAAAGAGAGGTTCGATTTTGAAAAGGGTCAACAGTAAAAATAACAAAAATGAAAAAACCCTAATTTCAGAATGGAGATAACACTTTGAATATTTTTTTGATTTCAAAAGATGAAAACAACAATAAAAAAGCACAAAATTAACAATTTTTTCCAGAAAAATAAATCCACGAAAAAACTAATCAAGCAATGGAATTTAAACATAAAATATTTTAGATTAAAAAAAAAATCGATAACCATAATTTGGAACGAAAAATCAAAAAAATCGATAACCATATTAATACCATAAAATCAAGCAAAAAAAATCGATAACATAATTTGGAAAAACAGAAAATCGATAACATAATCGATAACCATAAAATCGATAATCAAGCAATAGTAAAAAAAAAACAGAAAAAACCAAAACTTTTAATTTGGAATAGATAACATAATTTTCCGGAAAAAAAATCAAAAATTCAGAAAAAATAACATGGACCATAGATCTGTAAAAAAAAAAAGAAACAAAGAAAAAAGGGCACAAAAAAACAAAGTTTATATTTGCGAAAAAACAAAAACAGAGATCTAAAAAGCGAAAAAAAAAATCAAACTTGCCTGAGTGGAAAAAGGCGGTGGCGGAGGAGAGTGGCGGCGGTTGCTGACGTGGGAGGAGGGGGGTTTGCGGAGGTTGTTTGCGTGGGAGAGGGGGTTTCGGCGGTGGTCTGGTTGCCTGAGTGGTTGCTGGCGTAAGGCGTTTGTGGTGCTGCGTGGTGGTGATAGAGAGGTGAGAGTGAGGGAGATGAGAGTTGAGAGGAGAGAGAGGGTAATGAGGAGAGAGAGACGGTAATGAGGAGAGAAAGTGATTGAAAATATGAGGAGAGATTGAAAGCATGATTGAGTGGTTTCTTATATTTAATCACCTATATTTTAATCTAAGTAATCAATAAAAAAGAAAAGTGATTTGGGTTCGCTATCAAACAGTGATGTGTGTGAACGTACGTCTCTAATCAAAGAGAAAAAAAAAGGAAATGAATAAAGTGTGTGTCAGATAGAGAGCGGAGGTGAGGGGGTGGATCACGTGGTTGACACGTGGAGATATTTAAAATTGAGTGAGCTGATTGCTGAGATATTTAAGAATGACAAATGTTACCGGCCAGTCCTTTTTAATCTAGAGATCATAATCATAGTTTAACTTTGTATGTAAAGCATATGTTTCATATCTTACAATTGAGCCAATCATACATGCATGATTTAATCTTACATGATGATAACATTGTACAACCGACAAAATGAAACTTTTAAGATTAATGGAATATGAATATGATGTAGACCTACGTATAATTTATTGTTTGATTGGTGCGATTTTTTTTTCTTTTCGATTTAATTATGGGCAGATGTGAGAGGATATTTTACGAATTTACGAATGAGAGGTCATAGTTTATGTCGAATGTTGATTTTTATATAGTTCAATTCATCATTTGATTATACACGTAGATGTGCTTATGTTTATTAAAATATATTATTATTATTATTATATTATATTAATATTATTATTAATATTATATTTATTATATTATTATTATTATTATTATTATTATTATTAATTATTATTATTATTATTATTATTATTCTTCGTGGGTGTATCACATTTAGATTTTTAGCAAAAAAAAAACATATATATTGTAGAATCAACAAAATCAAGAAAAGTTGCAATTGTGATACATATGAAACACATGCAAGAATGATACATATAAGATTAGTCATTACAATCATTATTGTTATACACATTCATTAATAGCATAACCAAAATAGTAGGAATTAATATAATATGGGGTTAAAATATCAATGAAGCATACAAATAGGTATAAATGCCCCTTAGAGATATCTCACATAAATATTACGTTTCATAAGGATCTCTCTAAGATGGAGGAATACGAACTACAGATCACATAGAACGTAGGACTAGGTGGATGGAGCAAGAAAAGACGACATGGAATTCATTGACTCCAGAACAAAGAGACTCGGAGAATTCAAGGAGACGAGCTAGACGAGTAGATGGAACATCATCACTCGAAACATCAGTTCGATCACACACACAATCGAAATACCATGTGGTTGAGATCAACGTGATGCATCACTCAACACTTCCAGAACTCCTATGGCAGACATCACTAATCACCAACACGTGTCAACACAATCAGGAAAGACTAACGTGAGTATCTTAAAAACATTTAACAATTTTGCTAATAATCCGTTAAACATTTAAAAAATTAAAACAAGTTTTTTGTCAGTTCACCATTGTTCGACATAATGCAATCTTATGCTGAAATTCAACTGAAAGTAACATACCAATCGTCATTCTGTATTGGTGAAAGTAGCAGATCTAATGTCAACAACATCCATCGCACTTTTGTATAGGTGAAGCAAGCAGATCCATGTCAACAACATGCCAGTCAAATTTTTTTAATGGTGAAGTAGCACATCCAATGTAACAATATGCAACAACACTCTACATAAGGACTTGGAAGGTTGGTGACATGGCTATCACAATTGTGCAAGGACTACCAAGAGAGTCAAGGAGTTCTATACTCACTTACACCAATGACAACATGCCCACACTGTCAAGCACGTCTTTTCAGTTGTAATCATCTGAATTATGTTGCTTGAACGGTAAAATCAATTACCTGAATTCCACTTCATCTGCACTACTAGACCTATATTCTGATCAAGTGAAAGATGGCAAGATTTTAGAGTAGACATTCGCAAATACATCATGTTTTTCATTCACTTCAATGGGAGTTGTCATAGAATGATGAAGTTAGCGGATGCACGTCAAGGTGTGTACAATTTCGTGTCACGGTTCAATTTACCACCGAATTGGTGGTTTTTATCCTTTAAACTCGAAAGATTCGTCCACGGTTTCTTAAATGTAATTTATGTACTGATCTGAAAATAGCATCGTTTACAAGAAAATCCATCTTAAGAGCTGATATATTGATAAGTAAAACATCTTGAATCAGCACAATCCTTTTGTTATAACATTGCGACATCTTGCTCAAAGAGACGACATCAAAATGCAAATTCGTCATAAGGAGCAAACCTTCAAATCAACATATTATCAATGCAACAGCCTCTCAAGTTGAGGCAATTGTTGTTGGAGTGATGATATTGCACACTGAAAGAAAGGATGTCATGGTAGAGTCAGTCGCTGGATCAACTATTTATATAAAAGACACTGGGCGGGGTATTATGATACTGCAATACCCTTATTATTTCCTATGGCCTTACGGTTGGGATTTAAACACTAGATCTTTGACTGGCAGGAAGATAACATGTCGTGAATCTATTCGTCACATGTTCCAGCGTACTTATATTGGTAGAACTTTAATTCCTTCAACTTTATATAACGAAAACAATAATACTCCTCTAATACCTTTTCCTTAATATAGATAAGACAGAAGTTATGATTCAATACTCTTGAGAGCTGGCCGGTTAGCTCAACAATTTGCTGTTGACAATTGTGTAGATGCAGCATCCAATTTGAGATGGGTGGCTCTTAACCAGAACAATTAGGGCTGATTTTGTACAAGGACTGGAAGATTTTATAATGCCGGAAGAACAGAATACAGGTTTGATCATAACTTTCTACATACCTTACTTATTTTCTAAGTCATTATCAATAAATTTAGATAATTCTAAGCTCATGATGTTACACAATTTCTATGTGAAATGTTGGAGAGAAGAACCATACTTCCTTATCATTTGTTGGAAGTCCGCGGATTAGCATCAACGATACCAAATGCAATGGCCTTGGTACAAAAATTTGGCAAGCGACAATTTCTTACTATGACGTGCAATCCATGTTGGCCGGAAATATTGGCAATTTATTACGGGTCAACAACCTCATGATCGTCCAGATTTGCTAACAAGGGTATTCAATGCCAGACTCGAAGAGTTAAAAAAGGATGTGTTAGAAAGATATGTGTGTGGGGAAAGTTATTGCTTGTTTATGTGATTGAATTCCAAAGAGGGTCTTCCACATGTCCATATGCTACTAATTCTTGACCAGAATGAACAGCTTGATACTCCTGAGATTATGATAAGTTAGTCAGGCAGAGATTCCTATTGAACAGAAGAGCCCGAGCTCAAAAAAGGTTCTTAAACACAATGATTCACAATCCATGCTGGAGTACAAAATCCTCGCTCACTCATGCATGAAACAGGGAACTGTAAGAAGGGGCTTCCCTAAGTCGTTTTGTAACATACGATGAAGGAAATGACTCATATCCCTCTATGTCGACGTCAGGATGCTACTCCTATACCTTTGCTTGAATTCACGAGTGAATGTAGATAATCGATGGGTGGTTCCATACAACCATGGTTGTTGAACAAGTATGATTGTCACATCAACGTAGAGATATGTAGTAGATTAAGAGTGGTAAAATATTTGTATAAGTACATCCATAAGGGATCAGATAAAGTGTCAATGGAAGTATAAGGGGATGAATTGCACCATTTGTGGATGCAAGATGGATTGTGGCACCTGAAGCCTGTGGAAGTTTACAAATTTCCAATGACTCGAATGAACCGTCTGTAGAGCTTACAAGTTCATCTTCCTACATGCACCAAGTAAGATTCGAAGGAAACGCCAATTCAGAGTGTTTTGGCTGACCAAGAACCTCGAAAACAATGTTGACTGAGTTTTTCAAGATGAATGCGATGATCAGTAGCTAGAAATTATCTTATCGAGAATTTCCAGAGAAATACAGATGGATTAATTCCACGGGCGAGTGGCGTCGACGAAAAACCATGCAAAGAGTCATGGTCGATTATATGTTGCTTCACCATTGGATGCGGAAAGGTTTACTGCGAATGTTGCTAACCACGTTAAAGGCCCTCAATCATTTGAAACCTTAAGGACAGTCATGGGGTGTTACACCTACATTCAAATCAGCGGCTGAGTCATTGGTCTTATTGAAAATGATCAAAGCATACGACAATTTATAGAAGATGTCAACTAAGGATGCCATCAGCTTTACGACGGTTGTTGAAACTATCTTGATATATTGTCAGCCAATTGATTGCGTGCTTTGTGGGACGAGTTCTTCCACATTGTTGAGGATACCCATCTTCAAGAAACAAGCAACAATGAAATTTTGGTGATCAAGCTACTTAAAGACCTAAACAACTGTCACTGCGTCACTGAGAAAAAAGCATTTCAGATTTCAATGAATTGCAAGTTTTGCCTGAAACTGTTGAAAACATTGATGAATTAGCTGAAATAATGGATGACTACTTCTCAGTTCCTATTCCATTGAAGATACTGATGCATTGCGAATTAAATGTTGATCACAATCTGCATATGATAAGGTGATGGCCGCTGTCAGGCATAAGACCGGTGGTGCTTTCTTCCATTGAGCGGCCCGGGCTGGTACTGGGAAAACATATTTAATATCGAGCTTTACTCGCCACAGTGAAGGGTAGAGGTGAGATAGCTATCCCAAGCCAACTTCTGGTATAAGGCGGCTGACTTTGTTGCATCAAGGAAAGAAGGACACTCAACTTTTCAGCTACATTGAAACTCAGACAGCTTGGCAACATGCACCTTACTACAAGGGTTCTAAACAGGAATTCTACTAAAACATTTGTGCAATCATTATTGGGTGAGCCCATGACATCACAGGTATAGTTTGAAGCAGTTGACGATCATAAAGATTTCAATGGGAGTGACTACATTTGGGGGAAAAATTATTGTGAAAGTGGGGATTTTAGACAGGTACTCCCGTTGTCAGAAATGGAACAAGAGCTAAATGATTAATGCATCTTTAATAAAATCTCACTCTGGGGTCATATTGAAATACTACATTTGAAAGAAACATGAGTATCCGAAATGATGACGGGTTATGCAATTTTTTACTCTTTCTGTAGGAATGGTGAACGACTGTCATTCGCAGCATGATATGATATAAATTGCCGGTCTCAAATGGTAATACTATAATTAGGTCACAATTCCAATTGATGTGTCTGATTTATACATATATTTCATACCTGAACAGAGCACATTGGAGATGCGAATTCATGGTAGAAAAGGGATCATCACTCCCTTGAATGAAGATGCTGATGAATAAATGACAAGGTTATTGAACGTGTTAGTGGGAAGAACGACATATTACTCATTTGATTCGGTGCCGGAAGATACGAGAAAACTGACAACAAGAGTTCTAAATTCATTGTTGCATCGGGATTGCCTCACCATCGAGCTCAAATTGAACCTGGTGTTCCTTTAATGCTGGCTTGAGAAATATTGATCCAAGAATGGTCTTTGTAATGGAACAAGGCTTCTATGTCGTTCATAAAGGATCATTTTATAGATGCAGAGATTTAACTGGGACACGCTAAAGGAATAGGGTTTTTATCACAGAATTCACTTGAAACTGCCGAAGATATAAATTACTTTTGAGATGGTCAGAAAGCAATTCCCGTGAAGTAAGTTTCGGTTTAACTATAAACAATCCCAAGGGCAAACATCCCTCATGTGGATATAACCTACTGATCATGTATTTGCCATGGGCAATTTACGTTGGACTTTCGCGTGGAATAATCTGAGAACACAGACAAAGATTGTAATTGAAAAGGGAAGATTAAAGGAAAGGAAGGAGAGTTCACAAAAATATCGTATACAAGAAGTTGTTACGTACTACATAAACAGTCTTACTATTGAGTAATACTTCGTAGTTAGCATTATGTAATACTCCGCATTTTATATGCAAATTATTTAATAAAAAAATAACATATAGTTTGTAATTGTGTGTATTTATGAAAATGCATTTTGATATTTGATCTTTTTCTTAAACAAAATTGCTAATTATCATTATTCCCAATTGAACTATTTTGCATGTTTTTAAACTAAATTAATGGTGTATGTTTTTTCAATTGTTAGTATGGAATTTCAATTTGTATACCATTGCTCTATTTATTTCCCTGTGGAGTCGAAAATATGATGTTCGAGTTCGATGGTTCAAATTTTGGCGTTGACACTACCAAAATCGGAGGAACAAAACAACGTATTTGGAAAATGATTTTCGTGGCAAGTGAGGTAAATATTTTAACTTACATTTTTAATGATGATTTTTATTTTAATATTGATTCACTATAAACTTTGTGATACTTTCTTATTGCTTCAACAGGGTGATGGCATACAATGCACTATATTCTCCAAATATTGATAGGTCTTGGGAGATTTCAAACAGGCTACATTTATGAACTCAATCTATTTCTATTGTGCTAGTGATCTCATAATTGAATTGTTTGTGATTTCAAACAAATGTTGCTTACAGATAAAACTTACCACAACAAGAAAACGTTTTCGGCCGTTATCCGTATCAGCCGGATTTTCGGTCGGTAAAGGGTGTTACCGACCGAAAATCGGTCGGTGAGTCGTGCGTGGATTACCTTTCGTGCGGTAAAATCATTTCACGACCGATTTTCGGTTGGTGACGGATCACGACCGTTTACACCGACGATTTTTATCTCCTCAATGGAGGGAAAGAGGGGCTTTACGACGAATGTCGGGTCGGTAAATACCGACCGATTGTCAAGTCGGTCGTAATGACCCTGTGAGGCAGTAGGTGTAAAAGCCCCTCTTTCCCTCCATTTTGGAGGATTCGTTCGTCGGTTTACCGACCACAATGTCGGTCGGTATTACGACCGACTTGACAATCGGTCGGTATTAGTGACCTGAACATTTCGGTTCGCGGTAAATGCCCATTGTTTTTTTTTTTTTTTTTGCTTTTTTTTTTATTTTTGCCTGATTTTTTTGTTTTTTTTTTATTTTATTAAAATTAATTTAAATTTAAAATAAAAACTTATAAAAGATAAATAAATATGAACGATTAAATCATAAGTTGTAATAAGAAATATTATAATTAAACATTATAAGTAGAAATTATTCATAAAGATTGAATAAAAAATTTATATATGAAGACTAATAATAAAAATTAATTTAAAAGTAAACAATGTAACTTGTTGTATATAAGAGATTCGCTATACAATTAGATCGAGACTGTAGTAAGTACGTTGTTGATCGCTAAGAAGCTCAGAAGCACCTTGAGCTGAGCAGTCTGTCCTATCCTCTGGAACCTCCGGGAAAGTGAGACCGGACACAACAACCGCCTCATGATAGCATCCATCTGAGCTTATCTGTTGAGAGTACTCTTCTTGTTGCTTTGCTTCTCTCCATCTCCCGCCTAGGCGCTCAGACTCTCAAACGTCGAAGTGATCTCCACTGAGCTGAAAGTATGGAGAGTTGAGCGGATGCAAGCAGTGGTGGCTCGCGAGGCTTCTCATAATAGAGAGAAGGATCCGACATTTGCCGAAACCATGAACCTCCCTTTCTGAAGCCACCAACCGTGTCAAAAAAGACCTGGTTGGATCCGGTGACGAGCCACTGCCTGAGACTCAGACATCTTTAATTAAATTTATCTGGCAATAGTTTAGTTAGTTAAAACAAGTTCTTAACAGCAAAAATTCACACGTTAGCACGCGCGAGAAAGTCAATTGTCGTTAATAGGCTTTTCGGCCGTTTTTAGGGGTTTCGAGCCTAACTTCTTTAAAAATCAAACATTATAGTTTTAAATGCTTAACATGTCTCATTTTTCACTTATGCTGTCTTTAGACCTATATTGGACACGTTAAGACGCGAGAAGTCAAATATTGCGTCGTATTTGGGCCATTTTCGGCGTTTTTAGGGTTTTCGAGCCTAACTTCTAACTAAATCAAACCATTACTAGATTTTTAAAAGCTTAAACATGTCTCATTTTACTCTACTTATGCATTCTTAGACCTATTTTGGACACGTTAAGACGCGAGAAAGTCAATTGGTCGTATTTGGGCATTTTCGGCCGTTTTAGGGGTTTTCGAGCCTAACTTCTAACAAATAAACATTTACTAGTTTTTAAAGCTAAACATGTCTCATTTTACTCACTTATGCTTCTTAGACCTATATTGGACACGTTAAGACGCGAGAAAGTCAAAATTGGTCGTATATCTGGCGCCATTTGTTGCGGTGCCGTTTTTATGCTTCTTAAAATAATATGAACAATTGTGTATGTAATTTATGAAAATATAATTTATTTAATAATTTATGTTACCAATAAATGAAAAAGGTGAGGATAAAATATGCATGTCGAGTATGTGCTTTAAGTGTTTCTCAAATGAAAAATTCCAAGTTTCCAACTAGTGAGAATCAAATTAAAGAAGACACACTTTTCACTTTTCTTTTTAAACTTCTTTTAGCACCAGTAAAATATACCTCCTTGGATCGATGAACATGCTTGTCTCGTACTTTTGCTTAAATCCCACAAATTATTTTTTCATTCTTGATTATCTACCTGATGAAAGAGCGATCATTATTATTAGAGTTATTAACTGATGAAAGTGCCGATCAATTAGTTTTTTCATTAAGACTGCATATAAGATAGAACAAAGTATTTTTCAAATCAGAATTGCATCTCAAATCAACATAATGCATAAATAAACAATATAATATGCACTGCTGTTATTGTAGAATACATGCATTAAAAAACTCATCAAACAATTAAACAATTAACACCAATTCCATACCAATTAAATAATTAAACAACCATATTCCATAATTACATACAATTACATACCCAATTAAAAATTCATTTCATAATTATATATTCTTTTAATTACAACTTCAACAAATTATATTAAACATTTAATTAAAATTAGAGCAGAATTAAAAAAAAAAAAAAAAAATACAAAGTCTGACCAGCGAGAGAGAGAAGCAGTGAGGCGGCGGTTTGGGGAGTTGTGGGCGGCGTGGTGGCGGCGGGAATCCAGGTGGTGGCGGCGGTCTACTGGCCTCACAAGGTGTCGCCGGCGAAGGAAAAGAAAGAAAGAGAAAGAGAGAGAGGCTTCGGCGCGCGCGAGAGACAGCGAGAGAGAGAGAAAAAGCAGTGAGGCGGCAGAGAGACAGCGAGAGAGAGAGAGAAGCAGTGCTAGCCGCGCCGGTGCCCTTCGGCGGCGCCGGTGAGAGAGGGTTTGAGAGTGAAGTGAGAGAGGGTTTGAGAGTGTGAGTGGGTTTGAGTGAGTGAGGGTTTGTTTTACGGGTGAGAGAGGGTTTGAGAGTGAAATGAGTTTTAACGGGTATGAGGAGGATTTGAATTGGCTGCGATTTTTTTTTTTAAAAAAAAAGGCTTTACCGACCGACTTGTCGGTCGGTATCACCGACGAAATGTAAATCGGTCGGTTGATACGACCGACAGGTCGGTCGGTAAAAGTTTTAAAAAAACCTCATCAACTTGTTATAAAAGCAGTTTGTTTGTTTTTTGAAAAAAAAATTATAATTACCGACGATGCGGTCGTACCACACCATACTCTGACATATCAAAATCGCGGTGTTACCGACGCAGTGTCGGTCGGTAATGTTGGCGAAATTTTAGATTTTGGAGGTCACCAAGTTGAGAGTTTACCGACCTATTACCGACCGCTTGGTTGGTCGGTAATATTTTACCGACCGACGACGGTCGGCAATAGTCGGTGTTACCGACAAAAAAAAAATCGGTCGTCTGAGGTCGGTCGGTCGCGTATTTTTTGTTTTTTTGTTCGTTTTTTTTGTCTTTGTGCTTTTGGTTTTTTGTTGGTGTGGGTTTTTTATGTTGTTGTTGGTGTGTAGTGTTGTGGTCTGGAGCGTGTGGTTCTTGTAGTTGTTGTTATTTGTATCGTCGTTCGTGAAGATGAGGATGTTGAATCATATGCAGTGCCATTATTTTTATCATTATTTATCACAGAGTATTTAATTGTGTTCTTTTTGTGGCTTTCACGTAGATTTGTAGATGATTATTGATGATCGGTTCTTTTGCAATGTTTCTTCCAAAGTAAGGTTTGCGTCGTTGTATAATTTAACCAATGTTTGGTAGTTGTTGTTGTTGTTAACGATGTAATGTTTTCGAGGAGAGATGTAGTTTTGCAGATAATCATAGGTTATCACTAATTCAGGTACTATTGGGATACTGTAGTGGTCAGTGTAGAAAAGGGAGGATATCATGATATTGTGGGATAACACGTAAGGTGCAGATTTTTTCCTAATTAAGTTGTGGTATGAATATATGTGTTGAGTGTTATTTGATGGGAAGTTTATTCTAAAGTTGATTATTTGTTTTCAGTGTGTATCATTACCATGTGGATGTTCTCTGGGAATCAGTGATGTTTAATGTATTGAGGTATTCGAAACTGACTTTGCATTTAATGGTGATGAATTGTCAATTATTAATTGCAGGTTGCGGACTTGTAGGTGAATATTTAGATTTCTGATGTGTAGTAACCTGATAAGGTGTGCTTGTTCACTAAAGCGTTAGTTATGTCATTTTTTATTGAATTCAGCGATAAGGATTTGTTTTTGTTCATGTTTTTTCAATAGTGCGTAATTGAGGCGGTATATCTGTTAAATAGCATAGCTGTGAGTTAAGTAGAACTGGGTGATATCTTATATTGTGACGATTGTATTCTTTATAATGTGTTTATTATAATATATTACGTAGACTATGTTATGAATAATTAAGAGAAGAACATGCGTTAATTTATTTATTGTGGTGTTTTAGAATTCATGTTAGCAATATTATCGTAGCGTAGGACTCAGTGTAGATATCTTGACAGAAACGTGTTGGCTTGTCTAGTGTATCGTGGTGGGGTGCGGTGGTGTTTTCTAGTCATGGTCCATTCTGGGGATGTGGGTAATCATTGATTGTGATGGTAGATTGTTGTGTGAGGCTGTGGTTATGGGTCTCATCTCTAGGATTATCTTCTATAGATTGCGTGGCTTGACTGGTGAAGACTTGCTCTGGTAAGATCATTGTCATTGAGGAGGCTATGGTTCAATTACTATTCTACATTTCAAAATTGTTGCCGAATCAGGAGAGATGTGATTCTTCTTCGTGTGCATATTTGAGATTTGTGTTCAAAATTATTGTTGGGTAGCGTTTTGAGTTCTATATTGTGTTGTTGGTGGTTTGCTGTTGGTAATGTGAAGTGCGCACTTCCGAGTATATGTTTGGGTTTCCGAGTAGATGAGATTCATGAGTATGTATTGGTGGTGTACGGCGGATGATCATTGTTTTGTGAGAAAGGTTGCATTAGATGCGACATCGGTGACTGTGTGTATGAGGTGTCTAATTTTAAAGAATATGTTGAATTATGTATCGCTTTGACCTTAGGTATTGATGGATGCTATGTGGATGATGTAGTTGGTTGTTCGTTTGGTTGTGAAGTCATTAGTGGATATGGTGTGAGTTGGGTCTTGATATGCCTGGGAAATATGAGTTGCACAGTTCACAGATTCATGCTTGATTCATTGTG
The DNA here is from genome assembly GCA_008642245.1 of Bassia scoparia. NCBI lineage: Eukaryota > Viridiplantae > Streptophyta > Magnoliopsida > Caryophyllales > Amaranthaceae > Bassia > Bassia scoparia. The sequence continues at coordinate 28,114 of SNQN01002990.1, forward strand.
TGTGTGGATACGAGTTTGGTATTGGTGAGTTTTGGATATATGTACGAGGGATCGAGGGGTTGGTGGGGGTCGTTTTTCAAGGCGGCGGCTAGGGCCGTCAGGTGTCGATTGAATGTGGACTGATTCGAGTTAAGTCATGCTTATGTATCTATGCGCGAAAGTGTGTTCTAGGTGTGCTTGTAGTTTATGTGAATTAGTTGGGATCTTTTTATTGATATATGTGAGGTTGTGGTTAACTGAGTGTATAGCGGTTTCTGTCATATGATTTTGGCAGTCTGTGAGTGCGAGATTGTTTCTTGTCGAACAGTTTTCACAGAGATAGTTGTTGGTTTTTGGTTGAAATCATCTTCTTGTTTGTCTTCTAAACGACATTTTTATGATGCGTTTCTTTATTGGTAGCTGATTTCACCAATTTGTGTGATTTGTAGAGGTGGTTTGGAGTGGGATGTGTGTGTGGCTGAGTTGGCTTATGTTGCTGTGTTAGAGAAGATCAGATTTATTATAGTGTGTGTGTGTGTGTTTATATCGAGTTGTTGCACATTCGTTTTCTACTGTGGTGTGTTTGTTTTTCGTTATCTTGAGCAAGGATTTGTTTAAATTTATATTTAGCTTAATAGTAATTAGTCTTTTAGTGCATAGAAGTTTCTGACGTGCACAAGGTTTGGAGTCGAGTCTATAATACTTGTCTATAATGTATGTTACAGGATATAGAGTGGGCTATGTCGCATGCGTGTGTTAATGTTTGAGTTATCTTAATGATAGTTCATGGCATGGGATCTTGTGGCTGGGTGGATGGTTTCGTGCATTTAAATACTGTAATAATACAGATGGATATTGTGAAGGTTTTGGGTGGGTTGAAGTAGGGTTTCGTTTATTGGTTTAAGTGAGTTTGTCTGGTGGGTGGTTGAGAGGGTTCGCGTCTGGGCATGTCGCAGTGTGTTTCGTCTAGCGAGTGGTGTGGTTGCATCATTGGAATACTTTTTAAGAGTGTATGGTTGGGGATGATTAACCGGAGTCTACTGAGTGTGTCTCATAAATTCGATTGGGGAAAAAGGATAAGATTCTAATGATATGGAATATGATATTATAGATGGTGTGGTTATGTCGTGATTTTTGAATATTTGGTGTTGGAGCAGGTTTAAGAGGTTGTAGTTGTCTAGCGGGTGGCTGGTGAGTTCTTCTAGTTGTTGTATGGTCAGAGTCAGTTCCGCAATGTGGTTGTCTGTGTATTTGTCTCTATATTGGGTTATTTGAGTTGGCGTTTCATTTCGGTCATTATTTACGGTTTAAACATTACTTCAAAACACTTGAGCAGGCTGATGAAAATGAATATTGGGTGTTTTTTTGTTGAGTGTTACTCTTGTTTGTGTATTAAAGGCTGTAGGTGTGATATTGTGGTTACTATTTACAGTGTAGAGAATGTAGATTTATATTGGGATGTGATTTATGTTTATGCTGCAGTTTTGAGTTGTTGGTATAGTGCCTTAGTCAATGTTATGGTCGTTTGTTTTGGTTTAGTGGTTTTCGGAGCCTAATTACAAAGATTTAGTTGATCTTTTTTTAGAGGTTGTATCTTTGTAAGTGTATTTGCGATAATAGTTGAGCTTTGATGTGTGAGCAGTTGGTTGATAAGCATGGGCTATCTATGCTACTTACTGTGCGTTGATTGTTCATATTTGTTTTCATTTTTGTGCGTATGTGGTGGGGTCGTTGAACAATGTGTTGGGCCAACTGTTTGGTGTTTGAGGAAAGGGATGAGTTTTATGAGAGATGTATTTTCACGGTGAATAAACAATTGTTTAATGTATAAATAATTGATTTAAAAAAGTTTTTCTATGTGTTTGTTTGATTAGTATGGAACTTATTGTAGGAAATGGATAATTATAATTAATTAAAATGAGAGGATGGGGAAAGTGGATAAGAGGTGAGAGGGTGTAAAGGTTATAGACATCGTTTTCAAAGTGACATTTTCATTTTGAGGAAATGATTTTTTACCACTTTCCAAAATACAATAAGGGATAAACTATAAAGAGGAAGGAATTCTACTTGTCTAGTTGAAATTGGTTTGCATTCAACAAAGACAAGGACAGTGGGGACGCCTGTATTTTTGTATTAGTCGTAAGTGGAATAACTTCCCTTGCCTTTAGGATTTTATGGGGTTGGTGATCATACATTTAGTTTTATTTAGTAAAGTTGTTATTTCTATTTTGTTTTGGTTGTAGACACTGTGACTCGTTTGTTTCAAGTAACCTGTCATATATCGCATGTTAATAAAATCGTTAGTTTTAGTTTTGATGCGGTTATGGTTCTACGGCTTAATAGAATTAATAACCTTCATTTATGTGTTCCTTTCCGGTTAAGGTCGTGGTAATATTAGTGGTTTTGTTTTGTGTTTGATGTGTTATGATGTGGCTGGAGAGTAGATTAACTTTGCTACTTATTTTTAATGGAGCAAGCTCTATAGACTTATTATTGAAATCGTATTTCGACAGAAACTTGATTCTTCAGTGTAGTGATTCATCTATTTGGTTTGAACGTTTGGTCGTTTATAAAGCTTACAATTATGGCGTTCGGATTTATTAAGCCGTATATGTGTCGTAGGTCTCACAACCTTCAACCTAATGGTGTATTAGTGATATTATATAGGGGTGACTTTTGTCGTAGAACCTAATTAGTGCAACGGGAAAAATTATGATTTTTTTGTTCAAATATAGAGATTTTTCACATGATGTATTCTTAGCTTGACATGCAGTGCCTTTCTACCTTTTCTATTCTATTTATGGCACTATAGTTTGTTAGCTTGTATTGTTAGTGTTGTTACTAAGCAAGTTATTAGAAATACAAAGTATTTATTTAGTTACCTAATACAAATTTAGTTGTTCTTTGGACGTGGCGTGTACATGAGTTATTGGATTAGGGTGGTGTCTTAGGATGGTCAGAGTGGTGTTCGATCGATCTGTTTAGGGTATTGTATTGCTTATTATTGTGGTTTATTTGTGAAAAGTATTCGGTTTTGTGTATCAATAATGGAGTTGATGTTGATGAAACGAAATCATACGACTTAATATGAGTTGTATTTGAGAAACCATAGAGATATATAGTAGAACGAGAGACTGTAGAGTGCGTCATAGCTAGCATTGTGAATGACGAATATAGACGAGGTCGGAGAAGTTCGAGAGGTAGGAACATCTAGATTAAAGCGTTTCGCTTGGATTAGCTATTTTGTATTTGTAACTCAACTTTTAATTTAATATGGTGTTTGTCTGATCTTTACTTTAGCGTTTGATTTTTGAACTGCTAGCTAGTATGTCTACAGTATGTTTTGTGGTTCTCTATCTTCTCTTGCTGGTTTATTTTGTCTTTACTTACGTATTTCATGCATCATTGACACATTTATTCATTGATTTATCTATCATGTTATATTTTCTGAAGTTCATCTACAATCTATATTTACATCACTCATCAACCTTTATTGCGGTCATGTGGACTGTGGATGGTTTTTAATTTTGTATCAACTGATCTATCCGGATTCTCTTGTATTAGTGCGCATGTCATAATAACTCTATGTTTAGGATATTAGTTGGTTGTTGTTTCAAGATAGTGTAGTTTGTTACGTGACTTTATCTCTTTTTTTGTGTGGTTCTATTGTTACTCGGTTGTGGAATTTGAGCTTTTGTTTGAAGTGGAATTGGATTTTATATATCATGCTACAATACATTACATTACTTGATGTATAGTTATAAAATTTGACTAATCCAATTACTGTCCTTTTTAAAATAATAAAATATAAAATAAATAAATAAAAGCAGAAAGTAAAATCATTTTGAAAAAATTATAAATTATTTTCTTGTAGGGATTATTGTGTCATTTATGTGCAGATTAAAAGAGACTACTCACAAATATAAGTTCAAATTAATTACATTATTACTTGTCAGAAAATAAGTCAATCTTTCCAACCTCAATGCTTGTTAGCACTTTATGAGACAGCATTAATGCAACTATAATTTCAAATTATGTAAGACAAATATAATGCCGGATTTAGAAAGAAAAAAGATTAGAGTTTTTAGTATTAATTGAAAAAAATGAATTGAGTGTATTATGAAAAGAATGAACTTAAGAACTAAATAAATTAGATAAGTAAAAAAGCTTATGTTCGAGTGGAACTATTTTAGTCTAGGTTTAGGTGGGCACTAATCACTATGTGTCATTCGATATGGAATCAACTTCTTTATCTTCATTTGTTTGTTTTAAATATTTACTCCTTAACGACAATGAATTGACGAGTCAAAGAAATCATTGCATATTTTCCAAATACTATTCTAGGCTGGTAGATTGAAGTGGAAGACTATGAGTGAAATTCAGAAAAATCGATTGAATATTCATTTGAATGTTGTGGATTGTTGATTAACTAATAGGTAGGTTTGAGTTTATTTTAGCTTAAATATCTACATTACGCCAAATTTTTGTAATCATACCACTAACAGATTTTGACCAACAAAACTTACATTGTTCGTTGAATGACCTTTTTTCCCGTCCTAATTTTCTTTTTGTCTCCTTTGCTTTCCTTGCCTCTGCCGACACAATCCCTAAGCTTCTTCGGCCATGTGCCCTTCTTCTTCGTTCTTACCGGCACCACACCGCCTTTATCACTATACCACCCCACCTGTAGTCACCTGCTGGCACCAGAACATCATCCACGTCCTCCCGCACATTATGTAACCAGCCAACATTTCGCATTACAGCCATCATGAACACCTTCTTCACAGACCTACCTCACCTCTTAGCACCACCCTTGCAGCGCTATCTTACAACAACCACCTCAAACAACCCTTGTATGCAATCGCGACCTTTAAAAAAAAACAACCAGGACAATCACTAAATTAACCTAGCCATCCTCCTCAGTCGAGCCAACGCAATCGGCAATAAATAATCGCAACACCTCACTATGAGTTCGCCGGTGTTCGATTTTGTGGGTTGGTTCTATTATGTTGGTGTGGCGGTCTGATTTTGGCAGGGGTTGGTGCGGGTGAGGTTTTATTTTTGTAGTTTGTTTTCAAGTGAAGATAAGGTGTGATTTTTTGGGTGAATTTTGATGTTTGTTGAATGGAGGGTCGTTGGAGCGGTTGGGCGTTTGGTGGTGGAGAAAAGATGGTGTTGGTGCCCGTAAAAAAAGAGTGGCGTTGGTGGTGGATGGATTAATGGGTGGTGGAAGAGGTGGGGAGGTCAAGTCAGTCCAAGTCTTCCTCCTCTAGAATTAGTGGAAGTTGGAGGAAGAGAAGTAACGTGAGGGATGGAGAATGGGAGCCGTGGGAGTACCAACTGAATCAACTCTGTTAAGTTTTGGAGCAATCGTTATTCTGGTAGTGATCATCGAAAGATTTGGCGAATATAATGTAAGGTATTTAATAAATAACAACGAACCTGAAGGTATTTATTTCAGAAACACCTCGAAATTAGGTATGTACCCCTAATTTCCTAATTTTAACTAATTGTCTTGGAAGACTTTATTTTAAAACTTCATTATTATATGAATTTTTTGTGGGGAAAAGACCAAAGGAAATAGGCCAGCATTTTTGGTGAAGATATACCGGCGTACAAAACTTTTGAGGGTATATACCAAGCAATTTAAGTTTTGTTTTGAGATACTTTAAATGAATTTCCGGCCAAAAGTCTATCTTTCAGGGCGTTGAGACCTTTGGCATCGTGTGGCGTGTACCTTCGCTTCAATTTTCTTCCCCACTGACCTAATTTCTTCCTGTCTAACAGATTTACATCTCCCTCTTAAATTACATTCCTTCACCCAAATCTTCACTCCCAAATTAATTCTCTCTCTTCTCTTCTCCTGTCGCCTTCTTAAAATAGGGTTTTGAAGTGAGATTAGGTCAAAGTTTAGAAATTTTTAAAATTGCTTTAAATTAGGGTTTCGAATTGGGTATTTTTAAGATTGTTATTGTTTTGAAGCATGCCAAAAACCATTACCACAAATTTCACGGATAAAATATCAGCACATTATCAATAGCAAATTACTTGTAATCGAGTGATTATTTAATATAAAAAAGAGAACATTAAAGCAATTACACACTGAGCATGTTTTATTAGAAACGAAAAAAATTAGGGGCAAAAAACAAAGTAATAAAAAATGATAATTGAAAAATTAAAAGTAAAAGGGAAGAGGAATTATCTTTTCACCGTGCTGATGCAAGCAAATGACGCAATTTTACAGAGAGAAAAGCGTGGAAGAGGAGGAAGGGAGACAAGGTTTTATGCTTTGGAGGACGGGAGAAGGAAATGAGTGGTGTGAGAATTACTAGGGTTGGTAATGAGTAAGATGAGGTAATCAAGAGAGTGAAGTGGGAGGATACGGCACAAGAGAAGCTTGATCCGACGAGTTACGCAAAAATAGACTTTTTGCCGGAAAATCAATAATGGTATCTCAAACAAAACTTTTAATGTTGTTTAGGTATTTCCCAATAAAAAGTTTTTATCGCGGTATTATTCACAAATATAATTTATCTTGGGTATTTCTTCACAAAAAATTCGTTATTATTATAATGTTGCTTTTATTTGACTTTATGTGTCCTACTTGGGCTTGAATGCTGATATCAATTAATTTAATGCAATAGGTCCAGGTAATCATGTAATAGGAATTGTTGTTTACTCAGAGCTAAATTAAATGAGTTTTGAGTACAAGTCAAAATAATTTAAAAACAAGCCAGTTTCGAACAAACTCATAGCTGGTTCGAGTCGAGCACACCCACTGCAACACTAATTAATCATCACTCAAGTTGTGTTTTGGGCTGGTGTCGTTCGCCACAGACTCGCCGACAAGGGGTTTTCTCACTTCGAGATCAGCAGCATTTTGGGTGTCGTGCCACGTCCTACCCCTTCAAGTCTGGCACGTACGGGCTAGCAAGAAGGCGAATGCGTACGGGCAAGTACAAAGTTTTTTTTTTGATGCTATTAGGTGTGAGGTTTTTACCTACCGTAAAAGCAGAGCGCAATGAACACAATTTCCACTAACAATTAATTCATTTTTTTTACTATAAAAAAAGCCATCAACACACATCGCATTAATCACAATCACATTATTCAACACACATACATTATCACATCATCATCAATGATTAGTTAAAAAAGTGAACTCAACTCATTAGTTTTAGATTAGATACATACACTCACATTCGCAAAAGCCCAAAATACTTGTTAATCAAACTCAGAAGCCTAATTATCTTTGTTTGCTAACAAAATTGGCTTTTGTCACTCCAACTCCTGCGACCCACACTTTTCTCTCTTAAATAAATTGAGTCTGTCACTTGCGTTACTGAGTTTCCGAGTCGATGTGGCCGCCGCCAAACAAACATGCTCATTCCGACGGAACTGCAAACCTCGATGCGCGACCAAATAAGTTCGAAATTGAGTGCCGAAAAGGTTTGGATAGTGCAGATTAGTGCCAATTGTTCCAATATCAAATTTGAGCTTCCTGATGTGGGTTTGTTGAAGTTCTCCTCGTGTCCTAATTCCCTGTAAAATGTGAATAGTTCTCTTCTTATACTTCTTTTTAATTCGCGAATTTATTTACAGCATTTTGATATTGCTCAATTTGATTTATTCGTTTCATGTAATTTGGTTTAATTGTTTCGTATCTTGATTGCGGTGAATTTGTTGGCTTATAATGAAACTGCTTTAGTATATGTTATGTTGTTTAGGGGTTCAAGATTTTTTATTATTTCGGCTGATTATTTCTATTTTTGGGTGTGTTGTTTTGACAGTGTAATTTCTTTATAATTGAGCTAAGTAGGATTTTTTATTTTTGATTTACTTGATTTTAGGTATTTTTAAAGATAGTGTATAGGGGAAACTTGATAGGAGGTGGGGTGTGTATAGTTAGTGAGTTTATGAGATGTTGTATATATATAAAGGTTTTTTTGTTTTGGTTGGCCCAATTGACATACTTAATTATGATTTACGCGCGCGTGCGTGCACGGCATGGTCCACTTCCGAGGGCGGCTTGGGACTCGGGGTGATATGTGTTAACGATATTGACCGCGTGATAGCACTTTCTCCCAATCAATCGTACATGTCGGATAGAGCAGTGTCGATTCTGACTTTACGCGTGAATTGGAAATGGTTGACGGTCGATGTAAATATGTTATATATATAGCTATCCAATGAAATCATGCCAATCAATTACAGACGCTGCTTAACCACTCTTAAATTGACCTATAACCCTCTATATCTATATGTGTTAGTATGTATTAATCTATATATTCCATCTAATTGCATGAATGGGTGGTGGATTGATATGCAAATTGTGATTAATTATTTATTGTATTGTACATTTGAATATGCATCATTTTCTCCCTCTTTGATAAAATGCTTGTCGTGCAATGGCTTTCTACGTTTAAGTGTATTCTTGTAATGTTGTCATTTGATACATAAATTTTGAGCTACGCAGTGACTTGTATACTAAACCAACTTTACACTAAATTGAAGTTTTGGTCAATGTGTAAGTTGTGCCACTTTAATACACCTTGCGCTTATCGTCTCTAATATAAGTACTGCTCGCATTTCTCATGTACGCTGTTTTCGCCCCTTTTACAAACAAGCGTGTGCACTTTTTTGCTAGGAAGAATGTATAATTATCATTGTTTAAACAAGCATTCTTACTGTAGTCTGCTCTAAGCATATGCTTGCGTCTAATCATAAATATCACCTTGCTTGCTGGTAATTTCATTTGTAGTTTTCCATTTGATGTGAGTGATTGCTTAAATCGTTGAATTGTTGTCCCAACAGTAGAATTGCATTTGCTACTTGACATTCACCATTGCAAGAAAATATTACTTTTTTTTTCTTTTTCTTTTCCAATGTGCAACAAATACCCCTTTGTTGCACATCTTAAAAAGAAGTTTTTTTTGTAGGAAGTTCCTCTGTAGCACTGAAGTAACTAAACAATACTTGACTCCGTGTAATCTATTGTTTTTTTGGTGGACTTCCTTTCACCTGATGCCATATAAACATTGCCAGAATTTGAAGATATGATTCTTTAATAACGAATTGCATCACTACATGATTTCATTGCTTGCCTACCTTTTCATACAACTCAATATTAATTATGGGGCTCTGGACATTTTTAATTCTAGCAATTGTTCACTCTGTTCTTAGTAATATAGACTTGCTTAAATTCAGGTTCGTTCATGTGCTGATAGCACTAAGGTTATTAGTGCAATTTGCCTAATTTAGGTTGCACCGGCAGGTCTGTTAACTGTGTTAGTGTATGCTAGATTTTGGTGAATGATATTCGCAAGAATTTTTGTTATGTTGACAAAATATCTCATAGAGGCTATATTAGAATCTGCATATGGACCTCTGAACGAGTTTGATAAGTTTTCTGACCTATAGAGTGCTGCATTATTGTTCTTTGGTACAGAGCTTAACTTTCTAAGCTAATCATATCACATCCTGAACTTTAATTTTTTTTTTTAATTGAAAAAGATAAGTTCAAGATGAGTAAACAGACCCTTCAACCTGTTACTTACTTTTCCATCTATTGTGTTATGTGCCTGTCTCTTTTGTACTTATTGGTGAGAGATGTGCAAATGATTCCTTTTGCAGTACTATTATGAGCCTGGAACTGGACGTAAGTTCCGTTCTCTGGTTTCTGTCAAGCGTTATTTAACAGGAGAGGAAGAAATTGTTATACCTAGGAAAAGGCCAAGCAATAATAGTCTTGTGGTGAGTTAACTCTCTAATTGAATATATGATCAATTTTTCGCGGTTCACTACTTCTGTTTGCTGACTTCATCTGCTGTTATTTTTCATATTTTCTTTTTGTTGGTCTCCAGCCTTATCATAACACTGGTGTTTTCAAGAGAATTGCTTATGGAGGGAAGGTAAATTAAATTCTGCCTGGCATCTATCTGATGATAGTGGAAGGATCCTCCCCCCCCTCCCCCCCCCTCCCTTATTTTATGAATTGTTATTCTCATGTTTCATATATGGAAACTGGAGAGCAAAAAACTTTTATATTGCTCAGTATACTTTGACACAAGAATACAAGACCATTTTTCAATTACAAGTATGAAATGTCAATCAAGTAGTATACTAGGAACAATTTGTATGCAAGAAGAGTTCAAAAGTGAGTAGGAGCTATTTTTACTAGCTTATCATGACAAATTTTCTTTGTATGCTGTTAGCAGATTCTGATGTTGCCACTCAGTATTTAAGGGCTTGTTCTGTATCTTATTTGTTTTCAGTTTTTATGAAAACAAAAAACCAAAACCAGGAAACCAGAAAAAGGTGATTTAGACTTTTTTTGTTGTTAGTTTTAAAACATATCATGTTTCGAATAGTTTTGAATATTTTTTTGACCCTATATATGATAAATTTCACATGACTCAACAAAAATAGGAAACCACAACGATACCGAACGAGCCCTAAGCTATGATTTTTTTTTTTTTTATTTTTAGACAAAAAAGTATGATGAAAAAGGTTGATAAACCCACCCTTACCAAATAACTAATCATTTTCAACTACCTCTGCAAATGATTTCAGTTCTTGAGGCCAGACGAGTTGGAGGAGGCACGCCAGGCAAAGTCTGATGACATTGTTCCTGAAACTTTACAGCCTAGATCATCTTCCATACTTCCTGATGGTTGGATTATTGAGGAAGTTCCACGGAAAAATGGCTTTAGAAGTGACAGGGTAATCTTGTTTATTTGTGACTTGATGTTAAATATACAGTTGGCTTCCAGTTAACCTTTAAACCTTGCTACTTACCAGTAATATGRAATTTTTTTCATGTTTGGACTGAACATTGAGTATTTGTGTGTATAGGCAGTTTTTCAGTCTTRTGTTTTAGTTAGACGTGCCTTGTTTAATCACTCAAATTTCTAATGCGGCAGTAAACATAAGAGGTTGGTGGGTTCGAATGAGATTTTAGAATTTGAATGTTTTATCTATTGTTACTTCTTTTGATCTGTACACGGCTTTGCTTAGGTCCATTTTTTTCATCAGAAACCAGCTGTAGAAAACTGTTTAAAAAATAATTACCTTTTTCTAATTTCTGTTGGTTTTCTGCGTTGAACTTGAAAATAGATATAGGGTTGAAAGAATGTAATGGACTCTGAACTCTGGTGTTCCTATTTTGTAAAGTTTACTCAGCTAAATAGACTGTGGTGAACTGGTGATGATGAATTTGTACTCTGTTTTATCATTGTGACGAGTGCAGGAGGTAAGACATATATTCAAGCGGAAGGATAGGAAGAACAAATTACGTGTTAATTGTATGACGATGTTGATTATAAATATTATACTCATATGATCTTGCTACCATATACTATATTGAAGAAGTTTTTTAATCAGCTTGATGCAATAATAAAGCACTCTTTGTAGTTTGTGCTAAGTTGGAGGAGGGGAGTGTATAATGATATGAAACCTACTTCGTATTAAATCTTCATTCATAATGCAATCTTGGATGGTAGTTGCATTGATAGCAATTCTAAGATACTTTGTGATCGAAATTGTTTCTTTGTTTCCTTGTCAGTGGTGTTCTGTTTGTTGAGTTTTCAAGGCAATCTGTTGGTGAGAATATATTTCATTCAAATACTTTGTTTTCACAAGTTTATGCTTTAATCTATACTGATCTCAATGTTCTTTAAAGCATTCCGTTGTGCATCACTCTGTTTCTCATTTTTCTAGGAGGTTTATTTCCTAGGATTAAAAACATCTTTTCTAAACAAAGAGTTGATATCTTGTTTGCATGCGATTCATCGATGCCATGTAACAGTGTCAGAGGTTTCGTCAGTCTAGAACTAAAGTTTCTGGCATCGAAATTATACGTCAAAAAGAGGGTAGTGTCTTTGAAAAAATCATTCGAGCGTGAGAACTTTTATGTTCTGAATCGTTTGTCTGTCAACATTTTTGAGTATGTATCCTTTTACAGGCTCCGCAAGTTAGTCTCGCGGTTAAGAAGAAATCTACTCAATAACTGTCAGGGACGCAGTTATTGATCTTAAAAATCGCCAGAAAGAATAATGGGTGTGTGTGGAGGAGATAATTGATCAGCTCTGTAGAAGAATGCTTGCTTTCCAATTGATTGGAGGACATGGAGTGAACTTTCTTCTTGGTATGAATGATGAACGCAGAGTCTCAAGTTACTTCATTTGTATCAGCATCCGGTTTAACCTTATCTGAGTGAATAGCACACCCATCATAGCTTACATTTTTCATTTATTTCTTTCGACACAGATTTGTTTGAATTTTGTTTTACATTCACTTTGTTTCCATTTCGTATATTTATTGTACCTAAATTTCTAACTGAAGGATGGTATGACATCCTAAATTAGTTCTTAAAATGACCTCTAATGTGGTTTATTTCATATTAGTATTATACGAAGTATGTTTATTCACGAAATCTGGTTATGCAGTCACAATGGGCGAGAACATCGTGCAATGATGCATAGAGTGGAGATCATTTTCTGCGGCTTTTTAATTACGTATCCTGTTGATCTTCCTCATAACGCGAAGCGCGTCGACAGATAGATAACGATTTGCCTATTAGGTTTAAAGTTTGTAGAGGATTTTGTGTATTCATCAGTCTTGTCATATTTCCACCAAAATAAGGCTCTGTTTGCTGGCCTTACAACACTAGGCTACACTACCTTTAGTGACTAGCACAGTAGGCATGTAACCAGGTATGTTCCCTTTCACGATAAGGTACGGAATAGAGATTTAATAAGTTGTGTTTCTTTGTATTTATGATATTGAAAGAGCGTGGTTTTTGTATATTAATATGTGCTACAGTTCATAATTCATAGTTATTCAGTAACTTACAAAATTCTAAAGTATAATTCTGATTTGTAGACTATAAATTGGTATATTTATGCAAAGCAAAAATATTCAGCAAAATAATTTACACCGTAATTTAATTGTTAACTTTAATAAACTGTTATTTTCCATTTAAATTTGTTGACAACTATCCGAAATGTTGCACCATCTCAGGACCTACTACACACTAAACGAATCTTGAAATGTCAAATAGTTTCTCTTTTCTAAAGTGAAAGAGGATCTGTTATATAAAAATTGTTTACAAGCATCACTTCTATGCATAGCCACAGTTTGGGCACCTATTCAACCAAATTATTCTCCCCGATACCGATAGACTAGTTTAGCAATGGCCTACACATTAGCTTCTCTTTCAACGTGATTCAACTACATCTAACATTAGCAACTCGTAAATACGAAGTAGTCACTAGGCTCCTTTGGGCGAGAGCAAAAGGACATTCAAAATGAGCACATAAAGAAATAATAGAAATACAGTAACAGAAAATCTATCATCAATTTTATAAAGTACTAATATGCCAATGTAAACAAAGCCATAAGGAATTACTTACAAAAAGGAACTCTTACTTCTACCGAACATGACAACCTTAGAGCAGAGATGACCAATCTGCAACAATTTAACATCCGAAAGTCTTATTTACAATCTAGAAAAGAAAATGTTGTAACAGTATAAAACTATCTTTCAGAAACTAAACTGCAATGTCGAACATCACCAACGAACTTCAGTAACGAAACATTAATGCAGCAAACTTCCAGACAAGTAGAGAGACATTTTTTCTCTCATGTCAGAAGCAGTCAAGTCGGCAGATTCACACGTTTGTTGTCGGTAGCTCCCATCATGGCAGTGCGACAATGAAATCTCATCCTGCACCTCATCTTCCATGTCAATAACAATATTGTGGAGGATGCAYCAAACGAGAATCATTCTAGGTAACTTGTGTTTATTAGGTCTCCACATATTCCCATGTATTATCTTCCACATTTCCTTCAACCTAGCTAATGCCCTCCTTGCCACCATTCTAGTCGCAAAATGCCTCTTGTTAAAGTCAGTCTGAATCTCTGAAAGGCCTTTGCCTCTGTAAGGTGTGACTAACCATGGTAACAAAGGAAACCCTGAATCTCCTACTATGTATTCCCTTAATTCTGACCCTTCAGGGAGAACAGCTGTTTTTCCATTTAGCCGTTTTCCCTTCTCGCATAGTTTGAAGAAATTTGAGCTTTCAAGAACTAAAGAATCACTCAGTTTTCCAGGCCATCCAGTGACTATGTCTCGCAGCCTCATATCAGGATCCACAATTGCCTGCAAAAGCATGCTGTGGTTCTTCTCACGATCAAACCAGACTTTATTAGCCGTGTCTGCCAAAGGCAAGCACATTGTGATATGGGTTGTATCAATTGCTCCACAGCAGTTTGGAAAACCTCGAATTTTTTCAAACTTGGACTTTATTTTTTCCATTTCTTCATTAGAGGTAGGCCACTGAATATGGTGAAGTGCTCTCTTCTCCATAGACTCCACGAAACGCCAGGTAACTTGGGACACAGTTGAATGGTGCAGACCCAARGTTTCTCCAACTGATATCAGGGATTCCCCAGAGCTAAGTCTTCTGAGAGCAACCGCTACTTGGTCATTCAACAATAAAGGCTTTCCACTTGAAAAGCAAAATTGAGTTTTTTTAACCGGCATATCGTCTTTTACAAGTGAGCATATATAGTTAAATGTCTTCCTTGAAATTTTGAAAACTAACTCAAACTTATCCAATTCTTTTGAAGGAGATAGAATACCTGTAAGAGTAGATATCACGATRAGAACATTACTAACAATGATCTTAACAGAAAAGAGCATGCRAAAGCTATTACAGGTGTCCACAGTGATCTAGCGTATACTGTAAATCTGTGGCAATTAATTGAYTTAAATGAAACTATATTTTGGATTTGCACAAGCCAGTGTCTATTACGAAGTATATGTTTGCAGAAGAAAACAGGTTTTCTCCATGATCATAAATAAGTAAAGAAAACTAAGGCCTCAATAATTAACTTGCATCGCAAAAGCAGTCAAGACATATTTCAGACAATTGAGTCCCCAACAAAAACATACATTGCTAGTTAATAAAAGGAGTCCGTGTAATAAATGCCACTAAAAGATCATATCGCCCCAAACAGTTTCTTAAATATGAAGAGAGTTTTTCTTATACACAAAGTATTTCTAATAGAATATTGTTCATCATTATTCATCTTAGATCTTTCAGAACAACCAGTACGAATTGCATCGGCAATTTGTCTGCACTGCAACCARATGCATTGTCTCCAACTTCCTTATCACTTTTCCGTCGTTTCCTATGTACAAACTACAAATTGCCACCACTCAATAATTTCTCAAATATGAGGTTTATAAAGCTCATAATATTTCTCATTAGAATAATTTGTCATCGTGATTCATGGTAGATTTGTCAAAATCAGTAGAATTGCAATGCAGAATTTTGTCGTGCACGCAGCCCATGCGATTTGTCTCTCGAGTCATATGAACTTTTGTCAATCGTTTCTATAACACTGACAAATGTCACACCACACAAGCATATCTAATAGCAGCTGGGCACTGGCATTGAACACTGTCGAACAGTCAGCCAAACATGGATTCAATTTATGTTAATTTACAATCATATAATGATTAGTTTGAATTTATTACAGTCCAGGAGATAAATTCAGATCAGAAGAAAAATCAGCTTCTGTCAACTTTTTCCTAGAGCTAACTGGTGCATCAAATTTAATAACCCAAAGTTTGAGAAGAGGATTTCCAAGAAAATCCAATGGGCAGTATAAGAAATTACGAGTTATACCATAGACAGAAATGCAATCAACAGGATCAAAGTATGCCTAATTACTCTGGCAAGGTAAGGGTCTCCGTGATCACATTTCGAATTCAAAATTTAGTTGTGTGAGGGGCAGCAGGCGTCGATAGTTGTCGGCTGCTTGCCCACAAATAGACAACTTTAATGTCTATTATTTCCTCTGGTCAGCATTCAAGAGTCATTGATTTCTGCCATAGTCACACACAATAAGCTAGATCTGCTTAGGGCTTCTTAGAATATAAACAACAATTTCTATTGCAGTTAATAGGTCAATGGTAAGATCTGCACTTGCAAAAAAAATAAATACCTCTATAAGGTGCATGTCTAGATGATCAAGCTAATCACTACAGTAACTGTCGTCATCCATTACAACATTGCAGCTACTTAGTCTTGAAGTCAATAAACTACTTTTTCGAAAGAAAATATTGACTAGCATTGTCACCTGTGGTATAGAGAACAACAAAATTTTCTCAGGCTTAAGAGAAGTTAAATCTCAAGTGTACCACTAACATTATTAATGATAACATAAATAGGCGAAAGAAATATTGCGTAGAAGATATGCAACAGGAATCTACTTGTTTCATAAGCAGGCATTATCTAAAAACAACAGTGAGACGTAATCCCATAGAACTCAGTCCACATATAAAATGCAGCAATAACGTAGGAAATCCTACCAAAGAAACAGTGCCATGTTTATACATTGTGAATCATTAGGTTTGACTATGGCCTGATGTAAAGCAGCATGAGATGATTGAATGAGTGTCCGTAGGGACTAAAATGCGTCTTTGGATGCAAATTGTCCTGATACTACTTATAATCTACTAAACAATTTGGAATTGTGCAGATTGAGTTTTGTGGGAAGTTTCAATGTAAAACTGTTATTTGAGATGTAATAACTTTCAAGAGAAAATCACACAAGAACTGTATTAAGCTCAGTCGCTTTCTAACTACTAAACTGGAAATCAAAGGTTCAATTTAAGATATTGATTAATGAATAGGAAGACAGGATTTGAAGTCTTGACACTGCCTTTCGCACGCAAGAAGCTTAATCACTGAACACTGTATCCAATCAAGCTATCAGCAAGACATGACCAAAAATTGAACGCGTAAATATGATAAATATAGGCCTAGACCTTTAATACCTGTTTTAAATTGACATGGCCTAATAATAATTCATAGTCCTGTTTCCTAAGAAGCAATAAATTATATCCTATCAACAATACATGCAGCAAGAGCATAGTGCTCATAGGATAAGGAAGCGCAACTAGCAATGCAATACTCTTTGTGTGATGAATTCTAATCAACCCGAATCATATACGCAGTCCTACGCAACTGGATTCTAAGATAACTAAAGCGGACGGTGTTTCCGATCGATTGAGTTATATCATCTGCACTCAAAAGCCAAGACATAATTGACTTCATTGATCTGAAATGATATGTATCACACACACACCACACAGACACTTATACAGGTAATAAGAGAAGGTTAGAGATGATTGTAATCTCAGATTCTCAGTGACCTTCTGAGAGTACTGAAAGGACACTATTTCCCTAGCATGTTTCCGCACCAAAAAGGCAAACATTCAATAAATTATAATCCTCTTCCTCAAACTCGAACCTAACACTAAAACTTATGCCAAAATATAAGAAGATAAGGAAAATGGATTACATCAAACTACATGAAAGGTAACGGTAAATCTTTCTTAAGCAATGACGAAATACATTTACAATCCAGAACCACAAACACCACCCATTTGCAAGCAGAGCAAAAATGGTCAATCTTTGACATCTAACATTAAATTCAACACATGAACATGAATTTTACTATGCACAAACGAAAACCCAGATTCCTATATTCCCATAAAATGATCAAAACCAGTAATTCAAAGAAAATTAATAAACCCACAAAAACGAAAAACATGCTAATGAAGAAGAAATAGCAAGCAAAATACAAATAAAGTTCATTGTATCATACCATTAATACCCTTAGAAAACTCGACCCACCAATCTCCAGACTCCTCATTCTCAGAAAAATCTCTCTTTCTCTTCTTCTTTGTCCCTCTTACTGGCCCCATCTTCCAATTGAGACCCAAAGCAAAGATTTCTGAATCAACCAAAAACACAGAACAAAACAATTAGGAAACATACAAACAAGCATTTGTTACATTAATAAAAGCCTCAAACTATGCAAAAGCAAACCAAAAACAAGATCATGAGCAAACAATTTGAAAGAAAGGGTGAGTTTTGTGAAGCAAACCATGCACAAAACCGTAAGAAGAGGTTTGAGATGGGTTTGTTGTTGTGTACGAGTTAAATATATTAGAATGCAAAATAGTTTTAAAGAGTCTTTTTATTATATAAACAACTCTAAAATAAACACAAAAATAATAATGGGTTTTCTCTTATTTTCTTAAGACAATGTAGCAGGAAAATCGAGATACATGAGATAAAAATTAAAACTTTGCTTAGAACATACACTGAGTTTTATGTTTCTCTCTCTTAAAAAATTATGGATTGCATATATTTATAAATGAAGAAGAAAGTTTGATAGTAGGAGTAGTAGTAGTAGAAGATGCTTGTTTGTAAATTGTAACTTCTGTTTAAGGGTTATTTATTGTAGTTGCGCAAATTATTGAGATTCTCTTCATATAAGGGAAATTATCAGATTATGAAAAATTCAGTTTTTAGAAGACCCAAATCACAAAATTAAAGTATGTTTTTTTTGCTTGATTTGCACATGGAWTTTTTTTAGCTTTTGCAGTAATTTGATGGACAGAAATTGACATATATGTTAGACTTGGTTTTGACTAGCACGAATTTGTATGCTTTTTTCATTATGATTTTTTTTACAGTATTTTGATTTAGATATCTCATGCTCTACTTTTTTACTTGAACTTAATTCCTCAGATTAAGATTGATGATTGTTATATGGTTTGGGTTATGTGATTGAAGCTTCGTATGTTGTAAACTTGTATGCTGACTTTTGAGATGTAAATCAATGCATACGTTTTCAAGGATGAGGTATTTGGTTCCGTCAAGGAAATTGAATAAAATAAAAACTAGAGCCGCTACAATGCTATTTGACATTGATTCAGGCTRACGACGCTTTAATATGTATATACACCCTCCGTTTCATAATAGATGTYAAATATATAACTGTAAAATTTTAACAAGTGATCGATAAAGAGAATAGATAGACAAGACTTGTGGAATAAGGGAGATGGMGAGAAATAATTTCTTGAAAAAGAAAAATGAGCAACTAATTTGAAATACACCGTTTTAGAAAGTCATGCATCTAATTTGAAAGGATGAAGTATTACAATATTAGTATATACAAGTAATTTATTATTAATCAACGTCTAGTATTACCTTTTCTATTGACACGTCTAGGTTGTACAAGTTACAGGTCAAGTCACACG
>SNQN01002990.1:55632-66386 GCA_008642245.1 Bassia scoparia
TCAAATGACGAATATTGTGCCTTCTAAAAGTGTTTCGACATTTCAAAGTTTGATCGTTTGCGACCTTAAGAGTCATATTAAATGCCCAAGTTTTGGCCTCATATTGCATGACTTGATTTTATGGTTTTGGGAACCAACTACAAAAATTTCGACAGTTTTGGAAATATTRGTCCAAAATTCTCGTTTTTGTGAGCATATATAATSTTTWAAAAATGGGCCGTTGGAATCATCCTTTTGAAACCATTTCATATTTCCACGAATTTTTTCTCACGGGTTAAGAGTCACATACAATTGACCTATGTAAAATTTCAACTCCAAAAACACACTCTAACGTCCCTAAGTCACACTACAATGTGCTTGTTCAACAAATAAATGACCCAACAAAAATCTCCTCAAATTGAGTCATTTTTCATCATATGACCGTTAGAACTCAAGTTACAATTTTCGATCATTTTTCAAAAATTAGTCTGGAGGTTTATTTTTTGTGGACTATATATCACAAAAATGAGGTTTTCAAACCAAATTTAGTCAAAAGATTCGAAAACTCAACGGTTGGTCCCACGACCATATAACAATACCACACAAAATTTAGGATCAAAACTAGGACATATAAAATGTATTGAAGGCCGCAAACGACCAAACTGATCTGATAAAAAGTTAAAACGATAAGCAAGAGGCACAACACTAGCCATTTGAGGCTGAAACTTGGCGAGMAGCCATTTTTTATCACCCTTAAAGCGTGGGAGAAATTTTGGGTTAACCGAATCGTGTCACTGAAAAACGTCGATTTTAGGGCAAAAACATGYATTACATAAACAAACGTCGAAACYCTCATAGGAGGAACAATGTACTCGCCATTTGAGGCTGAAACTTGGGGAGGAGCCTTCCCTCATCACTCTTAAGGTGTGTGAWTAATTATGGGTAAAATCGAGTCGGGTCACCGAAAATGTCGGTTTTAGGGTCAAAATGTGGATTCATTCAACTTTTGCGAGCCTATCTTTTGTGGTCTGTAACAAAATTTAAAATTAGATCATGTGTTTTTAGAACCTCCTTTGTCGTTTGAGCAAATTAATCCACCACAATCGGTTCACTTCCTTATCTCAACGACAAGACTGGACCAGTGATTTTGGTTAGCTTAGCAAGGTAGACGTGAGTTTTTGACGACCAAATTAAATTATGTATGTTTTCAATAAAAGGAACCACTTTAGGTCCAGGAGGAGGCTTGAATGGTTCATTATGTCCAAGTTTTAGGAGAAAAAAGATAACAGAGGGAATCGCAAGAATGACTAATGGTAGTATCATGTTTTATCTTTGAAGTAAGCWTATGCTTCTTAGAATAATCTTCAAACTATGCAACTACTACAAGTTTTCTTTGATACAGTGTCGATTCATAGGAAAATTTATGAAGCTTAGGAAACTAGGATATGATTCTCTCTCTATTCAGAAGTAATGAGAAAATTTCATCATTCTAATCCTGTTTGATCAAACAAACAAACAACGAGGTATCATACTTAATTACTTATCAAAACAGGAAACAAGCTAATAAGAGTGATTCCATCCAGAATAAGTTTACATTAGGGATGTTGGTTTATCCATTTAAACTCCTGATGATTCGTAAGTGCTCAGCCAAAATATAGTTGCCCAAACTTGTTTGAACAAGCCACATATCCATGTACTTTGACAATTTCTTGCAACACATGATACTTTTGTTATTCTAACCAAAGAAGCATTTCTGACCAAATATTGTAGATAAACCATATTCTAAACACTCATTGTTTATTCTACCATATTTAGTACGATTTTGAATAACCCCATATTATATACATATACATATACATATACATACATATATATATATTATATATTATATAATAATATATATATAATTATATATATATATATATATATATATATATATATATTATATATATATATATATTATATCTAACAATAGTAAAAGGGAGGATTGGCAATTACTGTTCAATTATGAACAGTGCGCGGACCATTTTGCCCCCTACATTTGCTGCTTATTACGGATAATGCCATTTCTTTGCTTTGTGATTTGTTGTCGATCGTTCATTTCTTCTCTCTCCTCCTCATCTCTTTCCTCTCATTCTCCTTCCATCTCTTCCTCCTTCTCATCAATCCCTTTCGATCTACTTATGCGTTTTCCTTGAGTTTTCCAAGTTTTGTAGATCATGGATTATTGATGGTTTGATAACCGATGGCGACCAAGGGTTTAAGAAGTCGAATTTCTGTTGCAAATCATGTTTAGGTTTTTCAGTTTTGGGGTTTGCGATTTTCTGGGTTCTTCCTCATATTATTCTGAATCTTGGCGACCTATGGGACCGAAAAAAGGATTCCTTTGTTCGATGAGGCGTGGTGTTTTGTTACAGGTATGTGCATCTATTGGTTTTATTGGTTTGTTGAGTAGATCTAGGGTTATAAATTTCAATTACAGTTTCAATTTATTTCATTTGATTTTTATTCGGTTGATTATTCGTTAAATTTTTTTTGAATGCTTTTTCGATCATGATGATGGCTGCTGAGCAACAAGAGGGTTTTGATTTTGGTTCAGTTAGGATTTTACCGGAATGTTGTGTCACACTGCAAATTGAACTTTTTTCGATCTAGGTTTATGAATTCAATTACAGTTTCAATTTTATTTCATTTGATTTTTTGGTTGATTTTCGTTAATTTTTTGAATGCTTTTTCGATATATGATGATGGCTGCTGAGAACAAGAGGGTTTTGAGTTTTGTTCAGTTAGGATTTTACCGGAATGTTGTGTCACAACTGGAAATTTAACAGACTAGAGGGTGTGGCCAAAGATATATTCCTTTGAGTTTTATTTGGTGTTTTATTTTGGTGCAAGATCAAACGACAGGAATTGTTCAGGAAATTGGCGACGAAATCACGAATTTGGAGTCAGCAATTGTAACTCCAACTGAGAAAGTGGTAATTAAGCAATCAATATTTTTTACTGCAACTTTAGTTTTTATAAAATTCTTATAATGTACTGTTTTTTTTCTTTTGTTGTTCGTTATTCGTTGATTTCATTTTGTTTTGGAGTGAACTCTAATTTCTGGGGAAATTATTATTATGTCAGTGGGTAGTAGAGATATTATTTTTTTATGTTGCCTGGTCTCTGTATTGCATTTTTTTTCGCTTTATAGAAACAATTGGTTTAATGTTTTTTATTCAAATGTATCAACATAGAAAGTGTTAAGAATGATTAGCAAATTATTGATTAATTGAGTCGTTATCATTGGCTGTAATTGGGTCTTTAGCTTAACAGTATCATCAAAGTATTTTGATTATTTGCACTTAATACTTCGTATGCGTGTTTCTGAGTTTTAGAGATTGTTGAGGGAAGGAATTCATCAATGCAAGCCATTTTTTCCAATGTTCCATGATTAACAAACAATCAGATTTGGGTTCTAATTTTGAAATACATTAAGAAGTTTAGAAATTTGACCATTATACATCGATGATTTGCTGGCAGTAAATTGTTTTCATTTTGAAAATGAAAGAAGAAAAATTGATGAAAGGATTGGTCTATTAGACTATTACATTGTTCTTGGGTTCTAACTAAGTCTTTATTTGGCTATTGGTCATCTGAAACAATTGAAACACTATATGTGGCAAAGTTGGTGAAAAATAGAAAATTGTTTGATGATGGGTCTAATAGGTCTTTATTGGGTTGTTAATTTGGGTTATGGGTTTGATGATGCTATGACTCGGCTTGAATGGGTGCTCTCGTATTCACTTTTGCGAATTGCGAAGGGTAATCCTTCTGGGTTAGATAATTTTGGGTCAGTCATGGTGCTACATTGTTGCTTGCAGTTTGATGCAGAGTTCACAGGAGGATGTTCAGGAAAGGACGCTACTGGACTTGCTACTTTTATGGTTATTGATGATGAGAACACAAGCATTGATGACAACGAGCTGAAGCTGTAATGAAGGGTGGGGTGTGCAGCTTCTCCTCAATCTTGCTAGCTTCATGGGCGAGAAGATTAAAAGCTAAGGTTCAAGCTTTTAAGGTATGAATATCTTGTTTGTCATTGGTTTCATGTACCCAATGAAGGATGAGCTTCTATTTCCTTGACCTTTGACGCTTGCACTTTATATAATGGTGAATATTGTGTGATATGATAAAGACATTGGTTTCATGTATTAGGCAATAGCGAATTTGTCTGTGAATGCTAATGTTGCAAAGCTGGTAGCTGATGAAGGAGGATCACAATCCTTGCGAATTTGGCAAGGTCGTGAACAGGCTGGTTGTTGAGGAGGCTGCTCGGTGGACTATGGAGAATCTATCAGTTGAAGAAGAGCATAAGGTTTGTTATTTTAGCTTCCAATGAAAATCATGCATGAGCTTCCTGAAATCTCCTTCTAAAATTATATTCAGGGTGATATTGCGCGAGGCAGGAGGAGTAAAGCTTTGGTTGATCTGATCTTCAAATGGTCCACTGGAGGTGACGGAGTCTGGTGAGTACTTCCTCTGATATTAGCGACACTGTTTGGTTTCTATACTCGTTAGTTTATGTTTTAAGAATCCGTTTGGATTTCTTTCTACCAATTGATCTCTCACCCCACAAACCAATAGGTGCATTGTAATTGTTGCTTTGAGCCATGCTTTAGCCATGATTGTAATATTTAGCTTTCTGGTTCCTCTCTACCATATATGCTAAGGTCTCTGAGTCATTATGTTTCTATGTAACATGTAGTCGTAGTGTTGTGTTAACTTTCGAAAAACTTTTGAATCATTTTGCTTTCTAACTAAAGGTGATAGACATACTTATTTCTTCAAGAGAGCTGCTGGAACTCATAAAGAAATTTGTTGCCATTTTCCACTCTAAAAAATGCTGGGCTCAGCAAGTCAGCTCTTAGTAATTTGACAAATTTATTCTGCAGATCCGGGAACAACTTCAGGTGATTCCGTCTTTGTTTACTTGATGGGGTGACCTTTTTTGTTCTACAGTATGAGTTTGTCACTATTCACCATCTTCACTTTGAAAACTTTGACCGTATTAGGAATTTTAAATGTAACAGAAACATAGTCGAAGTGTTGGGTGTCTTGTTAGATTTATCTCGTTATACACTGAGAAATTTTATTGATTTAATTCATAAATATATTCACCTAAAGCAATTTATGGTTTTGGAATTAGGTTAGAGTTTCATTTGTATTGCTTGTTTGTTTACAGATTTCTGGGTGGGTTTCAATTTTTGGTTCTAGGGTTTTTGGTCATGTCTAGGGTTTTGATTTTTATTGTTTGTTTGTTTTTCGATTTTGTGGGTGTGGTTCAATTTCTGGGTACAATTTTTCTATCAAAGAATTTTTTGATTACTAATTTTATGTGTTTGAAGTTTGTTGAGGTTGATTTCGTTGGATTTGTGCCTGATTTTTTTTATCACTTTATTGTTGGGGATTTGTGGAATTTGATGTTGATTTTTGTTTTGTGTCGTAGCTCTTAAAACAGCGGATAAATCTGTCATTCTTAACGCTCTCAAGGTTAGTCTGACACATCTTATTTTCTAATGTTTGTTTCTTAATTCTTGTTGTGTTTGTGAGTTTATTTAATTTTTTTGAATTTTTTAAGGTGGCTAAGGCACAAACCCTACAATTCTTGACGAATTGCCGCCTAATGTTCAGAAGCGTGTTGAGGTTTTGAGGCAATTCAGGTTAATTTTTCTTCGTTCTTTTTCACTATTTGAGTTTGCTTTTATAGTTCTGGAATAATATTTTGATTATGAGAATTACTGTGTTTAATGTTTATTATGTTGATGAATTGGACCTGATTAATATTAATGTGGTCGTAATTTTTAAGGATTCTTCTGCTTTTAATGCAATAATAATTTACTTTATTGTTGATTACTACTGTATTTAGACTGAACATAATGAACTTGAAGGCCAAGTTCTTTGAGAGAGGAGAATCTTGAAGATAAATACCAGAAATTGTATCAGCCACTCTACACCAAGGGTATTTAATTGTAATTCATGTCGCTCTCCAAACGTCTATTAATAGTGATTCATTTCGCTCAGACGTTAGCAATCATCGAGGGAAAGGAGAAGAGTGTAGGGAAAAGGAAGTGTGGAGAAGGGGAATAATTAAGTTCCTTCCACAGCTTTCTCATGTCGGGAGATTTGATTCATTGAAATGGAAAGAAAAATGGTTGTTCCTACCCCTTTGCATAATTGCATTCCCTTCCATGGCACCAATATCTTGTTTGATCAATATAAGCAAAGGGAGATATCGCTAATTTACAAGCCCTTGGTGATAAGAGTAACTCCTATGCTTATAAAGTGGTTAGTTAGTCTGTTATTTTCCCAAGACAGTCACACGTGCACAACAAGGGGTCCTTCACTTTCTCCTTTCCATCTCTTTACCTCTAAAGCATATCTTCAAAACAAATATTAGTGGCAAACTTTTGGCCTCTTACCATCATTGTTTTATAATTACCATATACTTACATGCGGTTGTTTTCTTTAGAATCAACGTGTAGCTTACTAATTGTCCTTACATTTTTTAAAATGCTTTTTATAGAAATGAATTTGTTTTTTTGTGTAAATTTCACCCTATCTCTTTTGGAATATAAATTCCATGACTTTTCACAGCCCGCCTGAAAAGAATCAATGGATTCAAGGTGCTTGAGCGGTTCTGTGTGAGCAGTGGTTTAGCTTGGATAAACAATTTGGAAAGAAGAAGAGATCAAAGTTGAAGTCACTATGTTTGGTCAGTCAGTCCCTGTTCCTTCTGAGGGTGAGAAAAAGGTATGCCTGGGCGAGTGTCAAAAGTATCTCTCGATGATAGTTACTATTTCAAGAATACACTAACCAGTCCTGGAGCTTATCTGTTCAGCTGGCCAGACAGTGTAGAATCTCAAAACTTTTTGTTGCGTGAGCAGGCTAAGGTGCACAGAAGCCTTACCACTGGTCTACATTCAGGTAGCAATATTCCTTTAGAGTTTAATCAAAGTAATCCTTTTTTGATTATCTTGGGTATTTTATTAGATTACAAAGATATGAAAAACTATCAATAAAAGTCTGAAATCCACCAAATTAAACATACAAATGTTGTCTATTACTTGGAAACAAGTGTAATGGATTTGTCTGGCTTCATATGAATAATACTTCAATGTAGCTTTTCTACTATTGTCTATATAAGTAAACTTTTCTGATGAGGATTGTAGTTTTAATCATTCTATCTTAGGGCTTAGAATACTCTTATTTTGGTTTAGATTTTAAGTAGCTCTGGTGCATTTACTTTCTTTGGGTTAGTTCTTTATTTGACAAAAGTGTTTGAAAAGGCGTGCTTAGGTGTTAGTTGATAGGGGTAAGTGTTAATTGGCCAAGGCGAGGGCATTTGTAGCTAGGCACAGGTGAGGCGCACCAAGGTGCACTAACTCACTAAGGCACACTGAGGCGCACTTTTGGCTTTTTCCTAGATTTTTTTAGGTTTTTTCCATGACTTCTTTGGGTGCCCTCAATTTAATGAGGCGCACCGAGGTGCACTAATGCGCTAGGAATCCAATCTGCTTGGTGCGCGCTTAAGCTTTTTTATACATTGATAGCAAATAGCACTTTCCTTTGACAAATTTGCGTATGATCCTTTTCAAGCTTCTTAATAGCGTTACTTGGTATGTTGTTCTTACCTACACATGCAATTGTGTTTTTGATAGGAGATTGGATGAGAGTTGCAGGATGCACTTTGAATTTTTGGAAGAAAGGGTATAGATGATTCTCTTTGCATGTTCTTGCACAATTATGTGGTTTAAAGAGAAATCCGAATACATCAGTTGGATGAAATCTATTAAGGTCAGTATGGAGGAGATAACTATGTTTTGCCTCTACATATAATCTATGATGATGGTTGATTTCAAAAGTATCATGAATAGCTACATATGATGGTCACTTGGTGCCTTATATAGCAGTGGGATTTGTTTCAAGGTATTTTTTTCCTTCCTATTTACAAGCACTTATAGACGTTTTAGATGATATGATTGACCAGAGAGCCACTTAGTCGTTACTGTACATATTGTTTTGATATCTGGTTTTCAGACGCGAATTAGTTGATGTTTTACCGTATCATCTTGGAGGCTCAAATTGCTGGTGTTGAGCATAACTGTTGTGACGTTGTATAAAAACTATCAAGCATTCAGGCCGTGGCTGCAAAATTTATCATTGTTTAGGGTATTTCCAAAAAACTTCATAATTGTATGTGTTGGGCTTGAGCCCAACGTCGCTTCTAAAGGTTTCGATTAGTTTATAGTGTGTAAGCTCTTTGTACATGTCTTTGCAAATTTAGGTTGCTCAAAGGCGGAAAATTATTGGTTCATCTCGTTGATGAATCAAATGAAGTTAATCTCAAGGTATTTTGGTAATTTTCATGTCTTATTTTCTTTTTGTTCAATCACATACACATGATCACTTAAACAAAGTAGTTTAATTACAAAAATGACATAGATAATACTTATTTATTCATCACGAGATGAACCTATAATCATTTTTAATCATGAGGTTCGATCTTTGATTAAACGAGGTTAAGTATATAATGGTTCAAAATCTCTTCCCTTCGTTGTAATTTGAGTCGACATTGTGGCTCATTTCAATAATAAATAAATAAAAGGAAGGAAAATACAAAGTATTTTAATTTAGGCAATGGTGGGTTTTTTGATTCTAAAAACTACTCCATAATAGGAAAGCTTTGTGGATGTTTTAAGATCTGCTGGAGTTTCATTTTCATGATATAATGACATATTTATAATATTCTTTGGTGTAGAAAAAGGATATAGGGCTTCAACTGACTTTTGGGTTCTTCTTATTTATGATGATTTGCGGTGAACTCGAATGATTCAAATCTAACGATATTTAAATGTTTATAACTACAATGTCTCGTTTTTGCATGGGACATATGAAAGTTTAGTAAGGATTATAATTCCATGTCTGAGATATGTTACCTCTCCAAGAAAGCATGTCCTGAACGAGTAATTGTTTTGG
Source organism: Bassia scoparia (assembly GCA_008642245.1). Lineage (NCBI taxonomy): Eukaryota > Viridiplantae > Streptophyta > Magnoliopsida > Caryophyllales > Amaranthaceae > Bassia > Bassia scoparia. The sequence continues at coordinate 64,633 of SNQN01002990.1, forward strand.
AGCCGATAATTGACATAATCACATATGTTGGTTTGTTACGGGGTAATGTGAGTTTTCGGTTGTGAGCTGTTATTCAAAGTACAAATTGCGTTTTCCAAAGTTTTGTTGTTGCATAGGGAGAAAATAGTAATTAACAAGGTCTGTTGTTAGTTTATTCATGTTTATCAACTTGGGGCAACCTTGATTAGTGCTATTTATATCTTGGCTTTTAAGCTTCATGTATATGAATACCTAGGCTTCAGCTACTTTGCTCTATTCACAATGAAATGGCTGCTGTGTTAAGCTTCTTGTTCATCCATGTACTGCATTAAGGTTATAATATAGCAAAAATATGTTTATTGGTAAAGTGGATTTTAGAATCAAACTTGTATTAGATATTACGAGCTTCCAGGTTCAACAATGTTGATTAAATTGTGAAAAATCAGTCTAATTGTTGTGGATTCCAAATCCTGAGAAAAAAATTGAACATTAATTTGCCAGGTAATCCTTTTATATAACGAGAAAAGTGCACTTGAAGCAATGCTGTGTTTGTCTCGTTTCGCTATGCAATTCAATTTGTTTTTTATATTTTGTTTGTAATTTATAGTTTGCAAAAACGTATTATGTAAACGAATTGTGAAGTAATTATAAAGTGGGACACGGCTTGTGACTGTAGCTTGAATTGCACAATGACAAGCAAAGCTGGATAAGATGCATTAATGCAAAACAAAAATGTAGATGATGTAATGTGATCACATGGTTGGTTTGTGTTTATCTATTGGTGGTTTTTTATGTACTTTATCAGTTTCTTTTATTCAATGGTTGGCTTCTCATTGTATACTGGCTATAATTTCGCGAGCTTCATTGTATTTCATGCAAGCATTGCACAACCTTAATGGAGATTAATGTATTTGTATCAATTTTTCATGCAATATCATTTATTTTTATAATTGTTGTATGTTATAGTTTGCAAAAACGTATATGATTAAAACCGAATGTGAAGTATGGATAAACGTGGGACACGGCGCGCGTGCGCCGCCGGTAACACTAGTATAGTATATATATACTATATAGGAATAGGATCATGTGAAAAACACAAATCTTAGGTGAAATAAAAACTTAACTGATCGTAGGATTTGGAGACGGACGGTCACGATTTAATCTATGCATATACTTGTATTTCAATGTTGGGGATCTTGAAGGTTTAAAGGGGTACACGTGTACTATTCAATACAATTGATAGTAAGCTGAAAGTATTGTGTACCTCTTACAACTGGCTTTGTATGTAACCCCTTAAATGTAAAATGTTATCCACTTATTTTGGTTTTCACGTTTTCATATAAATGTTGGTTTTTACTGGAATCTTGACTCTATATCTATATATATATATATATATTATAATATATATTTATATATATATATTATATATATAATATGATATATATATCTATTATACTAAGTGGGGGGGAGCAATGGGTGTACCCCTATGAAATTCATTCAAACCTTATATTAACTATTATTACAAAAAAACATTTATTTCTAATGCATACTTGCCAAATTTAATATTCATCATGTAAAATTTCAAAACAATGACATTATGCATAAATCCCTAAAATAATGTTTGCAAAAAAAATGAGGAAACTTCTACTGTATTAATAAAAAGAACGTGAAAAATTCTATTAATTTCCAATGAAACACCTTTTATTTTTATTTTTATATTTTTCTTAACATAAAAATTCCATTAGTTAGAGTGTAGAGTATAAAATTTATAATTT
>SNQN01002991.1:0-44908 GCA_008642245.1 Bassia scoparia
CACGTAATTCTCTTGCATAAGGACACTAAGGTTTCCCCTTCGAATCCTCTAAAGTCTCGCACGCCATACCACACCACTCTGGCTAAATACATCCTCAGATTCAGAAGGCATGATTCACCTTCTGAGTTAACTGAAAGAGTGATTGAGAATCCCTCAGTTTCATCATTCCCCAGGATACATCTCTACTCCTAAGCTTGATTTACTGCGACTCCCCTCCTCCTGACTAGGCAATTCTCAACTACTCTGTAAAATATATCAATGGACACCCATAAAATCCTTCTTGATATTTGAGTGGATTCGTTAGACCAAGTATTCTTCATATTGCTTGTTCATTGTCATTCATGTTCGTTAGGTTGGTTTCTTTTTTGTTTTTTTGATTTGCTTTTTCTCGAAGAGTGGTATGCTGATATGACAGTCTACTCAATGTTGATCCTGGAAAGTGTTATTTGTATCTTGTCTTTTCTGATTGATGTTTCTTAAGATGTCTATGGTGTGTGAAAATTGTGGATTTGTGCACAGTTGTTTATTGAGTATCGCGGAAGTGAGAGAATATTATGGAATCTGGGCAGAGAGAAGTTATTTAGATGTGAGGATTCACATTTAGAAAATTTAGTGACTGTGAGATGTATCTCTTACAGTAAGCTCTCGTCACGAATAAATCACATCGTTATAAGCTGTAAAGGGGAGGTGACGGTCATAGAACTACAGTTCCTGTTCAAATACTATGTAATGCAAAAGAGATCGCCACGATAAGGCAAAAGAATTATTCCGATTAAAAATTTTAGATTTTGGAAAAAAATATACGAGGACAAGCTTGCGTATAATACGCAGAGCCTGCGTATATACGCACCCCTCTGCGTATTAACGCAGACCTGCGTATTACGCAGGCCACTCTACGTATATACCGCATTAGCTCTCTTGCGTTATACGCAAGGTTTTTCTCCCTCGTTTTTCCCTCGTGCCTATAAAATACATGCCATGCCATTGCTCATTCCGACAGACACGATTTCGACACGACTTCCCAACTTCCAACTTCGACTTCCAATTTTACGATAATAAGCATTTTCTCTCATCTCAAAAATTCTCTCACAAATACACATAAACACGAGTCTTATTTGCGTTCTTTGATTCGTTTTAACAAGCGAAAACAAGGTTTGAATTCGGAGATTTGCTCATCAATCATCTCTTTCACTTTCTTTTAACTTGATTAACCATTATTATGAGTTTTAATGTAATTTATACAATGTAGAAACGCGACTTTTATTCGTGTCCATGTAAAATATGTAGGTTTTTCATAATGTTTTCATGTTTTACGTTGTTCTCTGCTATCATCTATTCATAAAAATTTATTTTTAACACTCAATACTATGCAAGACTATGGTTAGGCTTATAGTCAAATGGAATCAGAGGTATATCTCTGTATAGATGAACATCATGAACTCATTAGTAGTCTAGAGTTGTAATATTAAGCAGTCGCTGAGCTAAGCTTCAAATATGCGACGTCGTTTGATATTTGGGTATTAAGACTCAAATTTGAACTCATATAGACTAATCATAGTTTAATTTAAATGTATAGGTTACTTTATAATATGACTAAAAGAATCGCGATAGATGTCCTCATGGTTGCGCGTAGTAGCTAGTCTAGTGTATCAAAATTTCGCGTCATTTTTACAATCACATATACCATATGTTATCGCTATTTGGGATTATAAGGTGATCAAGGATATTAGAGTTTGTTGCTATTACTCACTAGAATTCTTAGAAGTTAGACTATCATAGAAATATACTCCTATCCAAGTTGATCTACGCTTGTGTATTGTAGGAATAATGTCTCATTGTTATATAATCTATCGTACTCTAGATGTAGATCTCAAGATACTCTAAGTTTTCAATCGCTAGAGGTAGAAAACTCGTGACTAATCTATTACACATATATTGTAGGAATCACTTCCTTGTAAGCTCAGCATCTAATTGAATCACTACATTGAGAGAACCACAATCAAAATAGGAATTTACATTAAAAGGGCAACGGTCATGATAGTTGAGCGTTCAAAAATTATACACACACCATCAGCTTGTTGTACACTATTAGATTAATAAAAAGATTGTCCACACGTTCTCCTAAAGTCTGTACTCGAGGAAATAAAACACTACTTGTATCCTTCGATTAGCATAAACATAGAATATAAGATTAGTAATGTAACAGACACATTTACAATCAATATACATAAAGCTAATTATGTGGATTATAAGTCCTACCAACAATAATAAAGAATCTCTCTAAGACTGTGCTCAAATTCCGTAGATATAACATATTGTAAGATTAAATAAAAAGCATAATACATTGAAAGAAGCAATAAGAAAACGATATAAAGGAGAATTGATTACCAAAAGAGTGATTGCAATTGATGAATGAATGATTGAATTCTTATTGAAAAGCAAAACACTAGGGTTCTACAATACGTAATTGGGAATTCTTCTAATTTGATGAAAACTGAATAATAGATCAAAAATAGAGAATAAAAGATTTACAAAATTAGGATTTCTCCCTTAAATACTCTTGCTAATTTCTAATTTAAATCTAAGTTGCTTAATTAAGATTGCCATCCTCATTAAATCACAAGCAAAGCCGAATCATTAAGCCAACCGGACCTCAAACCGATCGGTTTGGAATTGAACCGATCGGTTTGGATCTGAACCGATCGGTTTGGATTTAAACCGATCGGTTTGGGCTCCGAATCTCATAATAGCCCAATTTCGCGCGATCCAAGACTCGTGCTACATTCGTAAAGCTCCGTAGTGATCCCAATCAGCCCAAAATCGATCCAAAAGCATTGAAAAGATCCTGAAACTAATCAAACACTAACACACCAGATTAGTGCAACAAGGCCTTTAGGAGGCAAAATCATCTATAATGACATGAGAATGAGGGGAAAATCATATAATAAAACAATACATCAGGCTCCTTGTTCAAGTAAGTTAGATATGTGTGGAGGTGATGTTGGAATCTCTTCTAAAAGCACAGGAAGTTTTCTGGTTTGAGGGGAGTAGTTTGTTGAGAGTTGATAACAGTGGAATTGGTTTTGGAAGGGCTTGCATTACATGCACTCACTCTCTGGCTCCTCCTTACAGGCAACTTCCCTTTTGGTGCAGGTGGTTGGTTAGTATTTATCCCTTTAACTTGCCTAGCTAAACCCCATATGAAACAAGCTACATCCAACCYAACCACAAAAACATCAATGACCTTCTCATTAATCACCCCAAACATAGTCATCAAAGTTTGGTCATCAGTCAAAGCCATGTCCTCTTCATCATACACATAATGCAACCATGGGTTTGCAGGCAACTGATAACCTCTACTATCAAAGGCCTCACATATGTCGTTAATGACATCAATGAGTAGACACTCGTCRGTATCCTTAACAGGTATTTCAACCACAATTGATTCATAAATAACCCTAAGCACTCTAGAATCCATACTGCAACCAACAAACAAAGAAAAAGAAGAAATCACAAACATGCAACGAAATTAAACCCTAAGTTGGCTAAGTAATCATGGCATTAAGAATTTGGCAAAACACTTTGAATACAAATCGACATTCACAAAAAAAACAACAATTGACTTTACATATTCCCACAAATTTAACAACAAAATCAATTCCAAAAAAATGCAATTCTTTACAGGCATACAACAACATTTCGACAATAAATGAAGTTGTTCAAAATTAAATTGCAAAAAAAAAAAAACCAAAAAATGAATAAAGGTTTCAGATCATACCTTAGCAACGTCAACAGCGAAAAACCCCAGTAAAGATCGAAACTCTATCAGTCCAATGAGTTCAAAACACGAAAACAAGGCAAAATTTACATAAAATCGATGAGTTCYAGCGAAAAAATTGAAAGAGAAGTTGAAGAGTTGAGYAGAGTGTAAGAGAAGAGAGAAGAAGAATGGTTTTGAACGTGGGAATGAAGTGATCAAAAGGTAGGTCAATTGACCATTGAAAAAACAAGAGTTAACTAGGGTATGGTTAATTCTAACCACAATTTTGACAGAAACTGACAGAAAATTCATTAAGGGCAAGTGAAGCAATAAATGTGTATAATAAGGGTTTGTTATGGAAGCAAAAAAAAAGTGAGGGTATTTCATAGAATTCGAAAATTCACAGGGGTATCCCATAGAAAATCACAATGATTTATATTGATTTGTGTATTCGATATCTAGTCTTAAGGGTGAATGTAATTTCTCCAATCCTTTTAATTTTCTTTCGTTTACTTAGGTGCTTAGCAAAACTATAGTCAAGTCGCTTCTTCGAGACTCTGGCTAGGAAATCGTCATGCTTAAGTTAATCATCAAATGAGATCAAAATAGAGAGTGACGGATACTTAAGTGGTCAAAACTGTCCTTTCAGTCTCAAAGATCCTTATATTAACAATTGATTTCAATTTWAAATTTCCTTTCACGCAATCAAATAATAAAAAACTAATTTTACAGTTGTATTTTTCATTGTAAATGTTATSTATTAGATTTATTAGAGCTACATAGACAATGATAAAAATGATCTCAAAAACTTTAACCAAGTGAATTTATCTAATGATCACTCGTGCTTAAATGCTTAATTTTGTTTGACAGGCATCAGATCTCAGGGACTTGCAACTCCACTTCACGCGGTTGCTTCCCAAATGCTCATTCTTCACATTGCACTTTCTTCTCCCGACATTAATATCCTCTTCTCACTTCTCACTATTTCACTCTACTTCACACTCATCTCACTSAACATTCTTCAATAACAATTTTGATCCTCSAATTCTCACAGCATTTCCTTTTTCGCTAATGGAGTATCGCAAGATCAAAGATGATCAGGTTCTTCTTTCTCTTTCATCTCCTCCTTTTTTGCTCAKTTTCATCTTTCTTTCTTCTTCTTATTTTTTGCCAGAAATTCCATCTAATTCATCATTTTGCAACAAGTTTGTTCAATTGAAAGTTTTTGTATATTCATATGATCTTAATTTTGTACATTTCATGTTCTTCTTGTTGTTAATTGTCATCGGAGATAGCTCAGCTTTGCAATCATTCCATCTTCTTTAACCTAAATYGTTCTTCGTTTTGTTGCATCTTTAAATTTCCTGTATTTTGCTCTTGCATTCACATTTTTAAATTATGTTTTGGAATTTTGATTCAGGATAACGACGAAGAATCCGCGAGTGACGAAAGCTTACGAGGGAAAGCTAGTTCAGGTATTCAAATGCTAACGCCATATTATGACTAATAATTGTTAATCGTGCCAAATTTTGAAATTTGAAGGTTTTTTATTTCGAAAAATGTAAATGTGTTGTGTCGAATTAATCTTATATCTGGTAATTTGGACAATGTAGCTGTTTTGGGAGGGATTCCCGTTGCAAAAGCTCAATGGAAGCGCAAGTATGTTTGTGTTATAACTTTCCTGATTCAAGATTGCCTTGTACATGGCAGAAAACTAAGAATTTCACTTACTGTTTTGATTGTTTTTGGTTTATCTTATGATGATTATAGGTCTATGGTTACGCTTGCTTTGACTATACTTACTAGTTCACAAGCTATACTTATTGTTTGGTCAAAGAGAGCTGGGAGATACGAATACAGTGTTACAACTGCGAATTTTTTGGTGAGCATATAGTCTGTGATCACATTTCCATTCATTTTGTGTGTTTTGTTAATTGTGAAGCTATGACTTTCACGCACTAAATAGTCCCTAAGATGGTTAAAATTGCGATGCAATTCATTATTTCCTTCTTAATTCCCTGATCCACACCTATGATATTATACTTTGTAAGTTTGTAATACTGGAATTGAGTTTGAGAAATAATTTCTGTGATTATTGCTGGACTTTTTTGGTGATGGTTGGAWTTTTTTTTCTAAAATAGTTTTTTGATATTGATCCTCCTCTTTGCCACCAGGTTGAAACTTTAAAATGTGCACTATCGCTGTTAGCCTTGGCTAAAATCTGGAGGAATGAAGGTGTTACTGATGACAATAGGTTAGCTTTTAACTGGCGAAGCTTTCCCTTTATCAGTTGTCRCCCATCAATTTTACACCCTCTTCCCTCTAATTTTGTAACATTTGAAATCGGTAGGTAGTTTTGTCTTTTGGCTTGTGGGGGTAGGAGAAAAGGTAGAAAAGAGTTGTGGGGAAATGTAATCTAAGTAGGAACTGTAGCAATGATGGAGCATAGCAATGCTTTAGGGACGACTTAGAATGCAAAGTTTGCTATCTTAGAGGGACAAAGGGAATTGTATAACTGAGAAGTTCCCCTGCATAGATTATATTATTTATATGCCTTCTATGGAAGGAAGAGATAGTTGTTTTTGCAGATTATTTCATTTGAATTTTCCATCAGATCTAATTGTTTTAATGTCCATTTAGAAGTGTGTTCCTTATTCCACATTTGCATATGGCTATATTGTTAGGTTGAGCACTACAGTAGATGAAGTAATTGTATATCCCATACCTGCAGCACTTTATCTTGTCAAGAATTTGCTCCAGGTTGGTTCCATCATTCTGCTTTGCATCTTTAATGCTTTTCTAAGGATATTTGCTAATCTGGTTTCTCGCCATTATTCTCCTGGCATGAACAGTATTACATATTTGCGTATGTGGATGCTCCTGGATATCAGATATTGAAAAATCTGAATATAATCAGCACCGGCATTCTCTACCGTATCATTCTTAAGAAACGGTGAGCCCCTTTATGTTCTCAATGTCATTTATTCAGTTCACCTAGAAATGGTATGCTTAGTTTAACTTTTTTAGCTCTTAACCTCTCAAAAAGTGCGGAAATCTATAATCTTTTCTAAATAACAAAAACATTTGTCTGATATTTCTAATTTTGAACCCACTTTTTTCCATAGATATTTTGACTTACTTTAGAATGATTGAAAAAGCCCAAAGTTCAATTGAACCTAACATAGCTAACCTTATGATAATGCATGATGAATCTAAGCATATTTTTGGTGGGGTTATGTATGATGCAACACATTATTAGTTATTGTATTACACAAATTAAAAAATATATATGAAGATCAATCATACACATGGTCTTATTGAGTAAATTGGGTTTACGCTTGTGCTATGAAATATAAAGTGTGGTGAAGTTTTACTTTTCCACGTTTTTTCTTGATAAAGCAATGTAGTTCTTCGCAGTTTGATGACATTGTGTAGAAAATAAATTTTTAAGTTAGATAACCAGATTCACTGATAATCTTTTATATGAACTATGGCTTCTGACATTCATCAATGGCAGGGCAAATAACAATTGTATTTTTTGATGTTTTCCAGTTTAAGCGAGATCCAGTGGGCAGCCTTCATTCTACTTTGTGCTGGCTGCACCACAGCACAGCTCACTTCCAAGTAAGTCTTATAACTCTTATGGTTAGATTTAAAGTTCTTTGCTATGTGGGTATAGATGATTCGACATATACAGTTAACCGACAACAAGAGCCACAAACTCTTTAGTTTCGCTAGGCAATTTAGAGTTTACCAATATTCTGTTGTATACATGAAGAGAAAAGGATATAAAATAGAAATCAAAAGGATTAGATATATTAAGTGAATAGGCAAGTAATATATGCATTCTTAGAGTTTTTCATTTTTTGAATGGTACATTTTTTTTTTTAGAATTTTAGAATGATACATTATTAATAGGAAGGCGAGGATCAAAGAAGCTTCTTCCTAGGTGCTAGTTTGCTACCTCCTTGGATCCAGATTATGAAAGTTTAGTAACTTTTATCACTCAAAGCCAAAAATGTGAACTTGTCAGCAAATCCTTAGAGTTGTGTCCTCAACTTGTACCGTAGCGAACTAGCGATAATTGAATACTTACACTTAGAATGATTAATATCAGTATATAGTTGATTTACCCTCATCAAAGTCATGATGATAATAACAAGTTAACAACAAACTTTGAAAATTAAAATCTGAACCATACTAAATTTTTCGGAGCTAAATTTAATGACCTACTTTCTCATTAGGCTATAAGAAAAATTCTGTCTTATCTTGCTGCAAATTTTCTTGAGTTGTGGTGTGCAAACCTTCTTTATGGCTTTAACTGTTTAACATTGTAATTTAGGAAATATTACTAAAATTACTATGTGCTTACTCATGAAGGTGTTTATAAGATCTGCACAAATAGGAAAATCATGGCGGTCGGTATTCCTTATCATGCATCACATATTACTTTGATGTGTTCTCTGCTCAATATTGTTCTTTCTCTCCATGCAGCTCTGATCAGGTCCTTCAAACTCCCCTTTATGGTTGGTTGATGGCCATTGTGAGTTTTTTGTGCATTTGAATAAATTCTTGTTTATTTCAGTCTAACAATGGGCCTCAAGTTATTTAACTTGAAATAATGAGCTGTAATTTTTTATAGGTCATGGCCCTTCTGAGCGGGTTTGCTGGGGTCTACACAGAGGTACTTCAACTAGTGAGCATTATAGATGCTACAAGAAGTAGTTAAGTTCAATTTTGCACTAATATGTCTCTTCTGTATTTCCAGGCGATTATCAAGAAACGCCCTCAAAGAAACATAAATGTGCAGAACTTCTACTTATACGTGTTTGGGATGATTTTTAATGCCATTGCAATCTTCACTCAAGATTATGATAAAGTGGCAAACAAGTAAGTTGATCAAATTTTTCTTTATGATTTAAGGTGTGTATTACTTCCCACTTTTTGTTATCTTTTTCCAAGGAGAGAGATAGATGGATATTGGATAGTTAGTTAGCTAGATAGATAGATAAATAGTTACATAGAGAAGATGACGCGGGGAGTTCCATGAATGGAAAAGTTGGAGAACTGTTTGCATGTTATTGTGCTGTTCCTTTCTTTCAGGTTCAATTATAGGTTTAGTTACCTGGATTTCTTATCCTTTGGTCCTGAGTATTATCCTTTTTTATAAAATGGCTTTTGGAATGTTTCTGAATTCTGATGGAGGAAGCTAGAGCACGTGTTAAGCTTGTAAGGCATCATGGAAATGGAGGAGAATGATTGATGTACTAAATGGTTTGGCATCATATCAAAACCTAATAAATCTGAGTCACCCTTTTATTTTTGTATATTGGCGTCATGGCAGTGGGAGATAGGCTTGCGACTGGTGAGCTTTCAAGGACCAGGAATGTTCTAGCATCTGGTTCCTTTGTTTGTTTCAAAGGTGGGATGAAAGCTCTGGCCATTTGCTATATCATACCTCGCTACTATCAGGCTTTGTATGATGTGCCTTTCTTCTCTGGATGCCAAATCTGGTGCTGAAGAGAGGGTTAAGTAGTATTCTTGAATTCTCAATACCATGAATAGATACTGCTTTTTTATTAGCCTGTGCATCTATGAAATCTGGATGGATTTGATGAGAAGAAAATTTCAAGTTATCCATAGACCTCTAGTGGCTGTTCATTCCAAAATCAAGTAGCAATTGGATAATCTAGAGAAGTACATAGTGTCATATTCTAGGATGCTGCTAGACTTGCTCTATCTATTGCTGTTTGGGTTTATATTGTAGTCTGGAAGCATTGTAGGTTTACTCGGGTACCCTGGTAGTGTTCATTGTGGAATGTGTTCTTTATTTTCCTAGGGGTGCTAATTGTGATCCCTGAGAAAATGAAATTATAATTTATCGTTACCCAAAACAGTCTGCAGCATGCTCAATGCGCAGACAACTATTTTTTTAATCTATTCAATTCCATATCTTGTCTCATTAGATGGATATGAATGATTTTATTTGGGATTTCTATGCATCTGGTTGCTAAATAGCTTATGGCACTGACAGGTCCTGTACTGACTTTCCCTTTTCTTTTCCCCAGGGGTTTCTTTCATGGCTACTCATTTATTACTGTGCTCATGATCGTAAATCATGCACTCAGGTATTTTAAAATAAAATAATCTTGATGTTTTCCTTTTTGTGTTATTATGCTATGATGGAGTGTTCCCTTCCAAATTGTAATCTACTAATCTCAGTTGTAATCGAATATCACAATGTGTGTGTGGAATTGTTTTTCAAAGGGAAAATTTCCAATAACTACCTTATAAATACCTCTTTGTATCATCTTTATTTTATGAAACTACCTTATAAGCACCTAAAATTTTTCAAGCACTACCAAAAACGTTTTTTTAGGTTAAAAGAAACGCCAAAAAAAGCCCAAAAAATCGGTTTTGGTAGTGTTTGAAAAATTTTAGGTGCTTATAAGGTAGTTTCATAAAATAAAGAAAGATATAAGGTAGTTTGTTTAAAAAATAGGTATTTATAAGGTAGTTTTTGAAAAATTTTCCTTTTCTAAACTAGAACTTGATGCTAAGCTSTGTCAGGGATGTGATTACTTAGTGATGGCAACGGACCGAATCAGTGTCGGATTATGCATAATCCGACTCCGACCCTCTAGAAATTCGGATGTTATTTTTGCATTCGATTCTGACTCCGCAACTCCGAATCCCACTTTTTAATTCGAACCTCCGACTCCGATCCGATCTGAATTCGACTAATAACCCCTTTTAAAAAGAATTTTCTTCCTTTTTTTTTAGTTTCTTTTAAAAAGCATGAGTAATAATACCTTTCAACAATAACATATCACAAATTCACAATCTAAATATCAATAAAAATAAAAAAACACGGAGTCAGATTATTTCCTCGGATTATTTCTAGGATCCGAATTCGACTCCGCGTTCCGATCCCCTTCAACGCGGAGTCGAATTATTTAAACGAATTTGGAGTCGGATTTTTTTAAAATCGCCTCAGACCGGATTTTTTTTCACTCGGATCGGAGYGGACTAGGGGCGGATTCGGCTTGGTTTTCCATCACTAGATGTGAGCCTTGATCTTCCATCTGCTCATTTCTCCGTGTTCTCTAACCTGTCTTCTAAGCTCTTAGTTGTAGTAGTATATATATATATATATATATATATATATATACACATATACAGATTTTCTTTTTTTCATTATTTTTCTTTTTTGGATAGTAAAATTTTACTTTCTTATCATGTTTTTGCAGTGGCATTGCTGTCTCAATGGTAATGAAGTATGCTGACAATATTGTGAAGGTAAGGTGTCTTATTTAATATTTTTACTGGTAGGATTTTCTCTGTGACTTTAATCTCTAAAGCCTCTCTTCCTTTTCTTTACAAATACAATGTTCTGTTCAGAATCTGAAAGCAATTAGCGAAGTATAGAAAGAATAAAGTTCTTTGATCTGATTTTGTCACTGGATCTGTGGTCGATGGCTTGTTCTGTACTTCTGTAGTTAAAGTACTGTGTATTCCATATTTCTTCATCATGTTTTCATTATTTGATTAAATATAGAAGTCAAGGGATGATTTTTTCACCCTGGTTATTTTGGACTATCCCTAGTTCCGTATGTTGTCTGGTGTCCATGAGCTTTATCTGGAGATGCTGCAAGTGAAGGCATTTCTTTATCTTATTTACGAAGTATATACTTCGTATATACCTGGATTCTAAATTCATGCAGTGGTGAGCATGTAGATTTTCTTTTATAATAACTTATAGTTTGTGTTAGAAAGGCCAAACCTGATACGGTGATACCTGTCTTCACGCACTTGCATGCTTTGCAGATTTGATGCCTTCAAAATCCAAACTTCTCTAGTTTACTTACATGACATCTTTTTGTAGGCTCTTCTGATTAGATGTGTAATAATGTGCAGGTATATTCCACCTCTGTGGCAATGTTACTGACGGCAGTTGTTTCTGTTTTTCTATTTGGGTTTCATCTTTCCCTTGCATTTTTTCTCGGTGCTATGTAAGTAACTGTGTATCCTGCAGTATTTCTATCATTTGTAAAATAGCTATTATATTCTCCTTTCTATGTTAGAAAGTTTTTCTGATTAGTACGTTTTGCAGCGTTGTGTCCGTCTCTGTTTATATGCACTCGATCGGGAAGGCACAAAGATAGCCAGCTGAATGGCGGAACTAGTAATTTTTCCATCAAGGGCCGAGACCATATGTCCAAATACTTCTATTTGATATAACTTCAAAATTTTTGTTGTGGAAATTGTTAAAGTTTTGCTATACTAGTGGATGTTTTTAGAAAAAATGTAGTCAAATGTATTTGTAATTGTAATTGTAATTTTGTAAATACTTAAATACGTAATTAGGTTGCACGTTTAATGAATTACTTATCTTTTAAGCTGTGTTTCAACACACTTTCTTCTTGCATAATAGTTCTACTTTGACATGATCATTATTTAGGTCATTTTACCATTGTTCGACATACASAAGAAAAAATAAGGTACAATCCTATTGGATTTATCTCGACGTATTCTCTAATTTATGATTAYAGAAATAGAAAGATACGAAGTATTAAGGGCTGAAATGAAAGGAAGCATTGATGTGAAAATGGAGAAAGTATTCAACTCAATATTCCGCTACTCATCATTTGACAATCGCTTCTCAAATTATCTTGATTACTTAGCCAAATCAATGTGGATTGCATCATGCAAAAAAAATTGAATGACYAGTGGCGTATCTATGGTGGGTTCAAGGGGGTTCATTGAGATTTGAGACTCATAGTACATAAGTGCATGTTCTCGAACTGAGCAATTGAGCATCCCTTCTTTGAGAGTCTAATTTGGTGTACCCCAACAYTTGAGATCATTACTTTTGACTGCAATGGTTAACACTAAGGACAGTCATAAGATGCTACAAATGAATGGATCCAAAATTAACAACACCCATTAATAACACTTCAACTAGAAGAAGAAGACAAGCTATCCGCGGTCTTAACTAATGTTTTTTTTTTGACAGAGCGTAAAAGAGAGGTTACTCTCTCTCGTGATTACAAGTACGAGAGAGGGAAGTTTTTGCACTAAAGGTTACACAGTGGAAATAACTAATTAAATTCTGAACATCGTATCGTGCTTGGTCCATGCGATTCGTATCCTTGTCAGAGAAAAGATGYGACACATACTTCAGGGTGTTTAGGTTGATATTGATATGGAGGTCGTCCTGTTTAATCTGGTCGTTGAGGATGAGAATAAGACCTTTGGAGATTGCATGTAGTCTATGAGCACTGCTGACTCTTAGCCTGCGCTCCTGGTTATGGCCCCGACCCGTCCAATTAACCTGAAAAGTAGGGCAGTACTGACCCCCCTTTTTTTTTAACACGTAGAGAGATATTAGTGGTTGCATCTCCACACCTCGTCCCGATCACTGTTAGGTTTTTTGGGAAAGTGTGGTCCACTGGAGAGGTGGTTCCTTGCAGTTTGTTGCGTTTCCTCAGAGGTGGATCGTCACTGCCGTCCCTTGTGTTGCTTATGGCAGTGATTTTTGACATAATGCGCTCGGGATTGTGCTGCTTGTTGTGAAAAACAACCTCATTCCTTTCATGCCATAATTCATGTAGAGTTGTAMGGAAGTAATGTATTCGCCCTCCACTCCTGTTGTTRTCCTTTGTTAGGTAGAATAGCCAATTCTGTATYCATTGGTGAAGCGGCAGGTGAGTACAATTTTCCACATTTATGCCCAGTAACCCTAGCTTCCARATCCTTCGAGCTGTGTGACAGTCCCGGAATAGGTGTTTCGCAGTTTCGGTATGCCTTGTGTCAGTTAAGTTGGAGCACATGGGGCAATTAGGTTGGCTACTAAGATTCCGTTTTTCTAGTTCACAACCCAGTGGGAGAGCATTGTTCGACAATTTCCACAGAAWTATCTTCATATCTGCTGAGGTCTCCAACTTCCATGGGTAAGAGTCCGATCCAACCAAATGTCGTTGCCTCTCCGAATCAAGATGGTGTTCTTCTAGGCTGTGGATAAACTCGTATCCTTGCTTCACTGTGTAAACCCCTCTTCTATCGTAGCTCCAGTCCAGTTGATCATCCAGATCCTTTTGAAGAGGAAGCAGAGATCGTATTTTGTCGCAACAATCCTCTTGGAAGAGGTCTCTTAATTGTCCYTCATCCCAACCTTCCACTGTCTGTATGAGTTCCACTTTCCYTTCTCTAAGGATACTAGCACAATTCCCCTAATSAAGATCAAAATGGAAAGTGGGGTTTTTGCCCTAGATCCACGGGTCACCGAGGCCTTATTGCCCTTACCAATTGACCATCCGCACCCTTGTCTTAAATCTATTAGGCTATTTTTGATACCATTCCATCCCCATGAGCATGTAGTGTTTATCCATGAGTTGCTGAAGAGGTTGTCATCTCTGATTTTATATTTGTCTCGGTACARCTTACTCAAGATGGAGTCAGTGTTGGTCAGGATTTTCCAGGCTTGTTTCATGAGAAGGGCCTTGTTTAGCTTAATGATGTCTCTGATACCTAGCCCTCCTTGGTTTTTGGGTCGTGTGATCTGCCKCCAACTTCTCYAGTGGATTCCAGTGTTAGTCTTGATCCCAGACCACCAGAACTTTGCGATAACCCTATTGATTTTTTTCCCCACTTCCACCGGGATTTTAAAGACTGAAAGCACATGGTTACTTAAGGTTGAGAAAACAGATTTGATCATGGTGAGTCTCCCTGYTGGGGATAGAAAGATAGAGTTCYAGCTGTTCAACCTATCCTGCACCTTTTTAATGAGGCTGCTAAAAATTTCCCTTTTAGTTGACCCGAAATCCGTGGGGATTCTCAGGTAAGTTTGAAACGACGAATTAAGAGGCATTTTCAGTCGCTCTGTAAGATCGGTTTTAATGTTGTCGCTGCAGTTAGGGTTAACCAGAATGGTACATTTTTCCTTGTTAATGACCTCTCCTGAAGCTGAGCAGAAGGTATTTAGAGTGTYGTTGAAGAAATCAATGCATTGRAGTAGTTGAAAAAGAATGCCGCATCATCAGCGAAGAAAAGATGGGAGATCGAGGTTGCGTTTCTRGCCAATTGGATGCCACTAAAACCTCGGTCGTGGCCCTACTGAATAAGACTGACTAAGGCTTCTATACACAGGATGAAGAGATAGGGGGACAAGGGGTCACCTTGTCTTAACCCGYACTTAGGGGAGAAAGGCGGTTGGGGTTTGCCGTTCACCAAGACGCTATACRAAACTGTTTGGACGCAAGTCATAATCAATCCTTTAAACTTTGGCGGGAATCCAACTCTTGTCAGACACGCTTCAAGGAAATCCCATCTTAACTAATGTTGTTCTTAATCCTAAATTAACAACCCATTAATAACTACTAATCTTACTAAATTTGCAACTACTCCCTCCATTTCACTTTATCCTTTACATTTGTTTTTTTTTTTAATACTATAAGAGAGAAAGTATAAAAATGCAATATCTCTGTTATATAAGCCAAGGGAGAGCTATGGTGTCCCTATGAAGTTACAATATTACCCTTAATAAATTACAGATTTTAAAAATTAATTCAATCAACATCCTAAAATGAAAACTTTAAGTCATTAATGCATGCAAATTTGGATAAATAATTTGAATAATTTTAACAAAAGAAAATCAGCCTTTAATTTATCAATCAATTAATCAAACTTAGTTGCATTAATTTGTTCAAATTACAATTAGTTACTAAAACATAGCAACGTTAATTAACATTAAATCATTCTCGTTTATATGTTAATCAAAATACAATGAATCTAGACAATARTTAATRCAGTCTCTATTACATAAGTGAAGGGGAGCAATCTCTATTACATAAGAGAAATTATAAAAAGTTAACGCCGTTACATAAAAAGCTGCTCTTTGTTATGGAGTACTTTGTTCTTTTCTCTGATGTAAAAGTTGCTCTTTGTTGTTGTGTATTTTTGTGCGAGTACTTTGATACATTTACATTGGGGGAGCAGATAGGAGGATTCGAATCTCCAACCATATGGATTAAAGGCACACTGCTCCAAACTCTTTCCTCAAAACTKMTCTTTGTTACCAAAGTTTGTTTTGTACTTTTGTTAAAATAGGTAAGGGGATGAGAGAGTTATCCAGAGAAGTATTTTAATGTTTGTTGTGAAGAGAGCTAGCCTCTCCAATTGCTTTTATCCATCAAATTCTCTTGAAATTTCCTATAATTTCTCTCAACTTTTACCTCTGTTAAAGTAAAATTTCATTATGAAACTATCATTTTTAGTTCTTAGCACAAATTGATCTTGTTTTTCAATCTGTGTATCATAGTATCCTGACTCTTCTCATGATATGAGACCCAATTCTGAATATAAAATGCAAAGTCAATTATCACAATYTAGGTCAACATAAGATCTTTTACCCATATACAATCCTTTGAATTGCCATTTCGTCAAACTTACAAATCCCACATCCACTGGGAAACATTTGACACTATAAAGAATCTGAAACTTATTTTAGTACAACTGTATAAATAGTCGTAAAAGAACTACTTCGTATAACATATTATCGACAAAAGACTTTTGAGCAGAGGGTAAGAATCTGAAATTGTAGCGCACAGAGATACCGCTATTGAGGGGAGTCTGTGCACACTAAACTCCTGCATCATTAACTTTTTACTTCGAGGCCTTTTCTGGCTCAACTAGTCATGCAGGGGCTGCAGTCTGAACTCATTCAACCATAGCTGATCAGGTGCGACATTAAATTTATAATCGATGGTCTTTCAGCCAGTTCCAAAGTTCTGGAGTTCTGAGTGAACCAACCAAGGAWATCCAGTTTTCAAAATATAATCAAGACAAATGAATTGCAAAGCACTGGGACAACCATCAAACACCTGGTGCTATCCTAGAATTAGCTTACCTTAGAAGTTGATACTATTTAAGAGGTTTCATTCCCTGCAAAAAGGCAAACAAAGTTTTTCAGAGTATGCTTCAAATTGTTATCGCACAAATAATCAATTCTAAACAAACACAACAATGCTACAAGCCTAAATGTGTACAACAAACAGAAAGTAAAAGCTTTGAATAAGCTTACAGACCTACTCCAAGAGCATATTTATGTCAATCCACAACCAAGGAAGCTTTAAATGTTGATATACAACCTAAGACTACCCATTGTAGAACACAGATGTTCGATGACCCATAGAAAAATATAAGCTTATAAGTTTGTGTTTCTACCTTTGAAGCCCTTAACTCATTAACTGCACATCGAAGGTCGTCATCAGAAAGAATTAGCCGTGAAAGTCCCCCTGTGCTCATCCTACAAATCCAAGAAAAGTATAGCAATATCAGCAACTCAAATGACAACATGAGCACATGCGAGCAAAACACCATTGCGCTAGATGAGGGTTTAAGCTCCATCACATTATCCTAAAGCTAATTCAGGCATATGAACTCTAATCTACAAGCTCAACAATAAGRAATTTTTTAGAAACAAGTTACGGATAAAGCCTTCCCCATGTGGCRATAAGTAACATCCGAAGAAATGGATAGCTAGTAATGGTAATTGTGGAAAGCAAAGAGCAATAAAGTTTATTCGGACTCTAAAAAATCTCAAGTACTTGGATGTTGAATAATTGAATTAGTTCAATAAATGAACAAACTTAAATATTAACTATAACCCTTCAAAAATGAAATATGCTTCCAAGTACTTGGGGCAACCAAAATAATTCATTTAATAAGCAGTTTAATTCTGCATGAGCAATGCGAGCACATTATCACAGTTCACAATAAATTTWAGAATTTTTAATTGAAACTTGACACACAGAATGAAGAACACATCATTAAGTGTCTTTTTGTTGCATGGAGTCATGAACATCWCATTAAGAAAAGGCATATCATTAACAGATGCACAAAAGTGGATGTAAAGCTCAATACAAATACATTATAAGGTTACCCCAAGTACTTGGCAGCATCTGCAACAGAACCTTCAACTGCATAGAATAAATCTAACAATGCTTGCATTCCCTGAATTCATAAAACAAAAGATTATCTCATATTACTTTGTCAGATTGTATTGGGTAGCAACGGTGAAATTTTCAAACAAACATGAATCACCTCAGGAAATTTTGGATTATTTGATTTAATCTGTGGACCACATTCTGATCCCCTAACAGTAGATTTTTTTGGAAGAATTTGAAGAAGCTCTGGTGGAGGAATATAWGCATTGAGATCCACGGGCCTTCTAACTGCCACATAGATCAGTAAGCAACAGCAAAAACATTTCAAATGGGTAAACAAGAATTCTCATCTTGGAAAAAAAAAGTTTATAGCAGAAGTACGTCCTTAATACACTACTTGGTTTGGTAAAGATCCCTAAAGTTATAACCAGAACTCATAAGACCTCTTGTGTCCTGAGGACGAAATGGGGTGCTATCTCCCAAAACCATAATATTAGGGTCCCCAAAAGTTTGCATTTAATCATCTTCATTACATTAGAAATTCTTATTCTCTATGTGGAAGCTTATTCAAAGCCTCAAAGGGTATTAATCATGCACATAAGTTCTTTCCAAGCCAGGTGACAATCTCGACTACAGTTGATCAACAGCGTCCTAAATCACATCCCCACAAAGCATAGATGACATCAAGACACCAAATCTACTGGTTATCCCAGGAAAAGGACCTAAGGCCCAACCCCGAGTCCGTATGGGAGACCGTTTCGGCGTTTAGATTTAGATACATCAGTAAAAAATGATAAGGGAAAGGATCCGTGACTCCTGAAGAAATTACCTAAACTTGAGATACATATAATCTACACAAACCATTATAGTTGTTAATCATGTCATGTCATGTCATTTTCATGTGAATCCGCTTCATACCCATTGGTTAGTCTAATTTGCATTTTATAGTCCAGTCCTAAAATGCCTTTTAAATAAGCAGCAGTAAATCCATGATTGACCGAATGTAATAATAAGAGATTTCATGAAACTGGAATGGAATGACTCCCGAATTCCAGAGCAACCTCCTTGAGTCACATACAGTCCATAAAAGTTTTCAAGCTCATATATGATCCTGGACAGAAGATTCCCCCTTATCTATAAAATANTTCATAAAACAAAAGATTATCTCATATTACTTTGTCAGATTGTATTGGGTAGCAACGGTGAAATTTTCAAACAAACATGAATCACCTCAGGAAATTTTGGATTATTTGATTTAATCTGTGGACCACATTCTGATCCCCTAACAGTAGATTTTTTTGGAAGAATTTGAAGAAGCTCTGGTGGAGGAATATAWGCATTGAGATCCACGGGCCTTCTAACTGCCACATAGATCAGTAAGCAACAGCAAAAACATTTCAAATGGGTAAACAAGAATTCTCATCTTGGAAAAAAAAAGTTTATAGCAGAAGTACGTCCTTAATACACTACTTGGTTTGGTAAAGATCCCTAAAGTTATAACCAGAACTCATAAGACCTCTTGTGTCCTGAGGACGAAATGGGGTGCTATCTCCCAAAACCATAATATTAGGGTCCCCAAAAGTTTGCATTTAATCATCTTCATTACATTAGAAATTCTTATTCTCTATGTGGAAGCTTATTCAAAGCCTCAAAGGGTATTAATCATGCACATAAGTTCTTTCCAAGCCAGGTGACAATCTCGACTACAGTTGATCAACAGCGTCCTAAATCACATCCCCACAAAGCATAGATGACATCAAGACACCAAATCTACTGGTTATCCCAGGAAAAGGACCTAAGGCCCAACCCCGAGTCCGTATGGGAGACCGTTTCGGCGTTTAGATTTAGATACATCAGTAAAAAATGATAAGGGAAAGGATCCGTGACTCCTGAAGAAATTACCTAAACTTGAGATACATATAATCTACACAAACCATTATAGTTGTTAATCATGTCATGTCATGTCATTTTCATGTGAATCCGCTTCATACCCATTGGTTAGTCTAATTTGCATTTTATAGTCCAGTCCTAAAATGCCTTTTAAATAAGCAGCAGTAAATCCATGATTGACCGAATGTAATAATAAGAGATTTCATGAAACTGGAATGGAATGACTCCCGAATTCCAGAGCAACCTCCTTGAGTCACATACAGTCCATAAAAGTTTTCAAGCTCATATATGATCCTGGACAGAAGATTCCCCCTTATCTATAAAATATAACTAACGCATACCCCAAAAGATCTTTMAGAATTAGAGCACAGATTCTTCAAGTTGGCAATAGTCCCTGCCTTATAGGGCATATATATACCAAACATACCACTAGTTCACACCAACCAAGATGCAAAGTCATGTAACATTATGACCCCATCAGGAGTCAGCACTTAAAGTTGGCCACCTGCACCACATATGCAACTAGATCCAAATTTGCCTTTGAGAAGTTCATAATGTGACGTACTCTATGTTACCTGGACTCTTATACCCATGTCCAACACGGATACGTGCCCAAGTGTCGACTCATCTATTTTTCGAAAAWTTACCAAGATTTTAGMCCAAAATGAAGTGTCCAAGTATCGTACTCATTTCCGAGTGTGAAGGATCCGACACGGGTACTTGAGGTAAAATGAAGAGTCCGGGTAACATAGGACGTACTATACCTGAGAGACTCTTCAGGGCCTAATAATGTTTGAGGATTACAAAGAAGTTAGATCAAGTTGCTTAACGGCTCTCCCATATTGGTCAAATGACTCAAGTCATCCATATGGACAACTGCCTAGATCACAAAACTTGATATGTGAAATACATGCTTAAGTCTATATCTTGTGACTTGGAGATCTATGCTAAGTACAATGAAGTCTAATATTCACGAAACCTGAGTTTGTAGCACCAAATAATATGAATTTCCCATTGAATCTTGATTCATCTCATTAAGCAATCATGCTCTCTCTCCATTAAACAACCTCCTTATTTTTATTTCGTTGAAAATCAGTAATTTCCTGCACCTCTACTATTGATGCTAAATGACCACAATTCCATTGAGTCTTTGCAGCCATCATCATCTAACTACCTCATTTCAAAGAAAACACTCTATTTATGTAAACTAAATACACATATATTCTGCAACCTACAAGAACTAAATCTGGAATCATAGATACMAGACTAATTGACACAAAATTCTTCTATAGAAACTAACAAGTTATGCATATTCAGTCATGTAAAAAAAGGCTTCAAAGTTGTCTTAAGCGTCAAAGGTACATTTGCTTCCTAGAAAACTCAAGTTGTGCGGTCATGACTTGTGATAATAGCACTATGCTTCAAGCCATTTAGACATACAATACTTCATACAACACCAATTCTGTACTCCACTACATCATCAATTATGCCATTTTATATAAATGCCATAAGCCCATAACCATCCTACAACCTGCCTAAAAGATAAACTTCTCTAACAAAAATCCACACCCAATCAACTTGGTCACAAATTCTTGTCCACAACACCTTACAAATCCAAACTAAACCACTTAATTCAACACAAAAACTCATAATCAGAGGTAAACTCATCAAGACCTTACCTTTAAGAGCTAAAAGAGCTCGAAGCCGCACCAACGCCGAGGCCCGATTCTTATGCTGTGATCGATCCTCAGCTGCCTAACCATTGAATACCAAACAACCATCAACCAAAAAAACCCAACACAATAAAACAACAGAATTTACAAATATCATAACAAACAATTCAAAGAAACCTGAGCAATGATTCCAGTAGGAAGATGCCTAAGACGAACAGCAGACTCTCTCTTGTTTCTATGCTGACCACCTGGCCCAGAAGACTTGAAAGTCTCCATTTCACATTGACTCATCAACTGTTCATCAGATAATTTCAAAAACCCAACTTCACTTTSACCAGAATTACTCTGATTATCACAATCACTTCCAATTTTCTCTCCTGCAGTTGAAGAAAATGCCGTAATTCTTTTATGATAAACATTCAAATCAGGAAATTTCTTTCTGCATGCTGTAATTGGGATAAAGGAAGGTGAAATGGAATAGGAAATTGCTCTTCTTGAGCAAATAATGGATGATTATTCGGTGAGTGAGGAATGATTCTACAAGTTTAATTCCTGCTAATTTTAAACAGAACTGTAATCGACTCATTATGTAGAAAAAACAGAAAAGCCTTAATTCAGGCAGCAAATGGAATGATAATTTCATCGAAATGTCAATGAAAATGGCGAAAAATAAAAGGGGATTTGGAAAAAGATTGTAACTTTATCTGAAACAGTGAAATTGGGTTTTAATTTGGGTTTTAATTTGATTGAAGTGGGAAAATTCGGTAGTTCAAAATCTTCAATAAAATTTGAGATTAGAACAGTGGCATTCGCGTGGAAAGTAATTATGAGAACAGATTGGGTGTAATTGACTAATTGATGTGCAAACTTTGTTGATTGTAGTTTGCACAATTGAATTTTGATGGAGACTTGGAGGCACTAGACGCATGGTAAATTGGTAAATAATAAACCCAAAATGAACAATTCATGAGATTTTACAATGCTTATGAACATTCTAGAAACTTTTTATACAGAAAAAATATGGGATGAAAGTGATGAACTACCCAAATTAGTACAATATAAATTAAGTTGTATGCTTGTATGTTAAAAAAACTGGTTTCACATTGACTTTTGCTTTTCATTTGGTCAAAAAGTCAATAAACAAGTTTGATGAATAACTTTTGGCTTATTGGTTCATAAATTTTAAAGTTAAACCATCTACACTCGTAAATATTTTGCGAACTTCTTTTGTAAATAATTGACTTAAAAAGACAATGCATATAGCCAGTCAAACAAGCCAAGTGGACTATCCAACAACCAAAAGTCAACAACCGATTATCAAACAACCCCTTAATTAAAAGTGTGGTATTTATAACTTSATGAATCTAGAAATTTGGAAATTACCTTGAAGAGCATACATAATGATTTATGCATCAGCTTCAAAGCTGTTGCGAGAAGTAAACAATATTAGGCTAATAGCAAAGCTGTTGCAAGAAGTAAAGAATATTAGGCTTATATAAAAGATATAGTAAAGCTGTTGCATTTGTAAGTCATTATCATATTCAATTTACTATGCTCCCAACAAACAATGGTATACCTTGCAATTTAAGTCTATTTAAACATCCCACCCTTAAAGACTTGGTTATCTTAGATATTAATCCCCACTTTACTTCAAAGCAAAACAAAGCATATAAATATCACTCCAAGGTTTGTTCATTCCAAGCCAATCCAACCTCAAACATTGCACCACGTAATCCGATTTCAAAACAACAATGTTGCATTCATCACAAAAGATCTTCTATTTCGCTTTCATTGTATGTTTAGTGTCATATCCAGCGTTTGCTCATGACTTCTCAATCGTCGGCTACTCCCCCCATGACTTGGGCTCAGAAGAGAGAATGCATGATCTGTTTGCGACRTGGATGTCTAAACACCTGAAAATGTATGAGAGCCTCGAGGAGAAGCTGCTCAGGTTTGAGGTGTTCAGAGATAACTTGAAACATATTGATGGAACAAACAAGCGCGTCAGTAGCTATTGGCTCGGCTTGAATGAGTTTGCAGATTTGACGCATGAAGAGTTCAAGAACAAGTACTTAGGATTGAGGGTTGCACAACGGGAAAAYGCAGTCTCTTCAGAAGACTTCACCTACAGAGATGTGACAAAGATACCGAAATCTGTAGATTGGAGGGAGAAAGGCGCTGTAACACCAGTCAAAAACCAGGGTGCATGTGGTAAGCTGAAGTGTTCAGTAATTTTCTTAACATAACTGAAAATTAAGAGTAAACAATGAATCCATGATAATGTGAAAATTGCAGGAAGTTGTTGGGCATTTTCAACTGTTGCTGCAGTAGAGGGCATAAATCAGATTGTCACCGGAAAACTTACTTCACTGTCTGAGCAGCAGTTGGTGGACTGTGATATTAGCAACAATGGCTGCAGCGGCGGCCTTATGGACAATGCATTCAAGTTTATAGTCTCTAACGGTGGACTACAGAAAGAGGAGGATTACCCATATCTTATGGAGGAAGGAACTTGTGCAGCGAAAAAGGTACACTAACATTGAAGCTCTGACTTAACAAGCCATGCCTGGATGAAGATATTATGCAAAAAATCGGCTAAAATATAATGATAGAAAGATACTTACTGAACAGACTAACAATAATTGACACGCCCGCAGGGAAAGATGGAGGTAGTGACCATTGATGGCCACCGAGATGTTCCAGGGAACGATGAAGCAAGTTTACTAAAGGCACTCGCACACCAGCCTATTAGTGTTGGGATTGAGGCTTCCGACAGAGACTTCCAATTTTATAGCGGGGTAAGCCCATCTTCACTTATTTTTAGTTCCAGTGGCCCTCTGTGACACTCTCTTTCAGGCTAAAATTAAAAGAAAACTGACTAGCATAAGAGAAGAGCGACGAGAAGAGAAGCACATTTTTGGTTCATGATTCTTAACCATTATCAAAATATTTTTTTTTCCAGGGAGTTTTCGATGGATCTTGTGGAACAGCTTTAAATCACGGAGTGACAGCAGTAGGGTATGGATCAACTAAAGGGTCCGACTACATCATTGTAAGGAACTCATGGGGGCCGAAATGGGGAGAACAGGGGTACATCAGAATGAAGAGAAACACAGGACACCGTGAGGGACTCTGCGGTATCAACAAGATGGCTTCCTATCCTGTGAAGAACAAATGATGATGGAGAAATTTCTTTCTTAAATTTCCCCTTCCTGCCTTTGCAGTAATCCAAGCAACGAACAAATAAACAATTAAAGTGTACATGCCGATACGAAAGTTTATGATCGAAGATGACAGGCATCACTTTGTATATTTCTCCATGAGTAATGAAAATTCAAAGCATCTCTTTCACATATCTTCTTGATCCTCCTTTACAGTAATTATTAATACAAAAACGAATATTCAAATTCCAAAGTATTTGCAGTTTTGTACCCTCAACTATAGAGCATTTGCATGCTTCATTGCTGATGAATATGCAGTGATTACATAGGGATCTATCAAATGACCAATGCCATAAAAATTGGCACAGGGCAGAAAGGAATAAGCCTCTAATAAATTTCTGTCATGCAAATTGCTTTATGAAATACCAATAGTATATACATGAAATCTAGAACATGTCAACAGGACCTGATTTTCTGTATCTGATATWGTTGAATGTGAGAGTAACACGTGAATTTCTTCCAGGCGTGCCAAAAATCTACATTAATCAGAAATCTCATTGTATTTGAAGACACAATCGTAAAGCCTCCCTCCTAGAAACTGAGCAACTTCAGGATGCTTAACCTGAGTAAAATGAATACCACAAAAGATGAGTTAGTTCCTTTCCGTGAGTGAGCTTTTCCTGAAGGTAAAAACAAAAAAAACCAAGTAAATACCATTCCAATCTTGATGTTGTCACATTTGAATTGAGCATATAGATTTGTCTCTATTCCGCGACCCTACACATATCATGAGAAAGATACAATCAGCATCGTGCGCTAGTGAACACCTATAGACTATAGCAAAAAATTCACTTAAGGGGGTCATAAAAGATTAATCATATGAAAAACTTTTGTTTGTTTGCACTCACAAGATCCTCCAAGTCAGAGGTCGTTCTTTGAGGACACCCTTTACTAACTAATGGGGTTTCCTCACTCAACCAGGGATTAAATCCTAATGGTTAAGGGGTGAGGGGTGACAATGTATCCACTTCATCTATGGCAAGATTAACAACAATGAATTAACAGTTACCACTTGGGGAAATTAGTGGGTGGGTGGACGGGTGTGCTGTGCAAAGGTCAAGTTGAAATACTAGGATGAAACTCAATCTCGAGTAAAAGATTGTAGTCAAGCTGGTAGTCATTTTGCAAGTATTCTGAACCAAAGGTCTGTATTATCCTTCATTTGATAGCACACCAGAATTAACTAAAAAACCTTGAGTTGTGCAAGGTGAAAGAATTAGCTGGTATAGCAAAATTAAAACGGGTGCTAGCTGTACATTTGGACACTGTGTGAAGCTTCTTCTCTTACTGCTACCCAAATCCTCATCACCTAACTTTATAAGATTACTAGATAATACCCGAGCACATGCTCGGATTTTCAATTTTAGTGGTAATTAAAAAATACAATATGAGTTAAGTCATATTCTTTAGAGCTTACTTTTATGGTACTTTAGTTCAGTCAATTTCTTCAGTTCAATTCAGCTCACTTCATCCAACTTCAGTACAGTTAGCTGCTTCAACTCACTTCTATTTCAGCTACTTCAGCTTAAGTCAGCTTACTCAAGCTCTATTTAGTTCAATTGAGTTGAGTTCAACCCACTTCAATTTAACTAACTTCAGTTGACTTCATCGAACTTCAATTCACTCAAATTTGATTTAGTTTACTTCAGCCTAAAAGAACGGGGTTTTACCGCCTTAGTAACAAAACTATTAATTAAAATTTGAAAATTGATAAACAAATCAAATTAATTTAATTTATTTAGTTTTAAAAATATGGAGTTAAAAAATTATTTGAATCATATGATTAGAAAATGTCAACAATRAAATAAGTGTATCTAGGAAATTGCTAATGAAATAAATGTAATGTAAAAAAATAAAAATAAAAAAGTAATAAGTTTGGGAGGGAAATTAAATAAGGTTTTGGAGGGAAAAATTATGTTAGTGGTTAGTATAGATATATAGATTAGATCTGGAAATATTGACTAACGTCATTTTCTATTTAAGCCAAACACCAGCTAGACACCTTTTCAAGCTAGGACAGTCAGGTTATATTATGAGAACCAAATGCATTATCTAATCCTAAATCTCTAAAAGCAATTTTAGGGAAGCTAACAGCAAAACTGATAGCTCTTAAGTTGCAACAATTAAAATAGAAGCGAGTTGTGACATATTTCAAGTTTCAACCTACTGCAAAAATTATTTACAAACTGCAAGTCTTCAATTGACAAGTCTTAAGACTCTTAGTGACTAAGAACTCTTGAGGGTACACCAAAAATAGATGAGAAAGGTAAGTTCTGAGACTTGACAAATAGTTCCTAATAAAAGACATATAAGGATCTTCTAGGTGTACAAACCATTTTTCTGAAGCTCAGATAGTTAGATGAAAGATTGAAATAAGCGAATATTTCATGTCTGTACAAGATTCAAATGCCAAACAAGATTAAAAAGAGAATTTATTCACTTATTTTCCAATTATATTGCTGAAGGTKAAGACATTTTGACATACAGTATCACATAGAAAAAGATGCCATTTCAGCACATTTTCCAACATCAAATAGGAATCTGCGGATGACGACAAGGAATAATCACTTTTGCTTCATGWCACTGACCCTACTTATGAGATTAAGGCTTTGATTGATTGATTAGTATATCAAGAAGAAAAAGAATGGGCAATATCTTGGTCACGTTTATAAAGAAACTCATGAGATATACTAGCTTATAATTTACCTAACAAAGGATTAAAATCATTAAATAAGAAAAGGGGTGGAAATTCAGTACTTGGAAGTATTGATAGAGAACTTTGAATTCCAATCATGATACATTAGCAGTGTTTCCTCAATTAGTAGGCTGAGTTTTTATGGTGGAATATGAACTCATAAACGTCTTCTGAAAATCTGGAATGTAATTGGTAAGACAACTGGTTTGAGGATTCATGTTGAGCAAGAAATCCATCTGAGAGCACAGATATACATCTACAGAACTGCAGACATTATTGTGTTAATGTCTTAGAGTCAAATTACTCTGCATGGAAGTACTATTCTTGTGACTTGATACTAAGGCTAAAAGTGAACCACCTGGCTTATTTTAAGCATTCTGAACAAGGGCAGTGAATGCTTTAAAGTTATAAACGCAAGATTATCAAAAGGCACATCATATATACAAAGTAGTTATTTAGAATTTACATACCATTCCTTCCAGCATTACCAGGTCTGCATCACTGGCTATATAAGCAAGTTCTTGTGATACACTTGTAAGATCAATTACCTGTAATAAAGTTAATATGAAGATTAATCATCATTAAATAGTTGAYAGATACTAGAAGAAAATGAAACTGAAAGCTGAATTAATGCTTTCCACTGACTGGTAAATCATTGCCAGAATTGGCAATCAAAAGTTTGGAAGTATCAACACCCATGAGCTGTCCATTTTCATCCTTCAACTGAAAGTAAAAACAGAAAACCAGTAAGCCCATCCATGAAGAGGCAATATGATGGGACAAGGTCTTAAAATTGCAACGAGTGTGAATTGCTCCAATACCTTTGATACTATATCGAATAATTCTGTATATGTAACATCATTTATGGAAGGCAACTCATTGGCTGCCAAGACAACCTGCATCAAAATAAATTAAACATGGAATCACAACCCATTGTGATTAAGCTATTTACTAAATGCTGTCTGCATGACAATAACAACCAAGAACGACATAYTGTAAAAAGGATTTATAAGTTAATCAACAAGAAGGTACAGTTAGCAAGACAGGCAGACAGCAATAACTATACGACAACAAACCGAGAAAGAGAGTGGAATATGGAAAGCATGGACAATAATTAAATTAGGGTAAGGCCGGGGGCCAGGAGGGCATAAATTCATGAACACTGCTATCAAGTACGCATAAATATTAATTATGTATTGAAGAAAGCCAGAAAGGAGATCATAACATACTCCCTYTGTAACTTAATACTTTCAATAGTTGTATTAAGAGCCTTAGATTTGCAAAATAAGCTAATGATTGAATATCTTTAAAATTAGCGGGGTGGTCCCCCCCAAAAAGGAGGGAAATAAATTGGTAGAAAAACACAAAAAAGTTGATAAGCAATTGGTACCACTTTTTCCAATATCATGTAGATTAATTTTATATTAGAGAGTAAAAAGGGGCAATGTAATAATTTTGCCATTAAAAATTTACTAAGGAAAGTTGTACAATTGTTGAAAGTTTTTTGTTACACCTATAAATAGAAATTGTTGAAAGTTTGTAATCTAGGGAGATGAAAGGCTAAMAATTTGTTTTAAGCAGAGGCTTGGGTCTAGTTCTATTGGTATCAAAGTGTAGTTTCCAAGCTTCATATAATCATATCCCCACCTTCCCTTTTACCCCCTGCTTGTTCATCTTTTTCCTTCTTCATTGAAAGCTTTGGAGTTTTAGTGTATCTGATATAAGTCAGGGTATCTGATATAAGTCAGGGCATTTGTGTTACAATAAAACATGCATACTTCTCTATAAAGTGACAAATAACAAATTACCAAAAGCTATCTCAAACTCTTTTTAAAATCTGCTATTTATAGTTTACCTGATTATTCTATTTTATAATCTCCTTCATTGAAATTGGCTTATATTACTCTTTGGAAGGTAATAACAATGGAGCAAACAGCCTTAATTTCCTTTTCCTTCTAGTCTTGACCTTTTGAGTTACATTCTTCGACTTTTCCAATCAAACCTTACTTTCTTCCATAGAAAGTTTATATACAATTACAATATGAACTTTGGTGGACTAGCTGATAAGACTGCTTGCCACAAAACAAGAGGCTCCAATTTCTCAAGATCATGAATTGGCGTTTACAAGTGATATTTACAAAATACTTTTGACAGGACAAATTCAGTTACATTTAAATATATAATCACAGAAGTGTCAGCATTCATGAAGCCCAAATCCCATATGAGTTTGTTAGGATTAGGATGTGGAATTGTGGAGAGGCATATAGTTTCTAGAGGACTGCAACCCTTCAAGTGAGTGTGCTTGTAACAGAATTTTTTTGGGGCATTATGTGTAAGTCCTGCAAAAACAAACCTGAGTACCGCGGCGTAGTAATTCCCTGGCAAATGGTAAAATTCCCAAGATGATATCTGCACCAGAGTTATCAACAAAAATCACAGCCTGTCATGTGTGTCAAAAAAGAATGGTCAGTGCAAATAAAAAAAGCTAAACAAGTTCAACGAGAATGAGTTTTGATGCAGCGATGACAGCTAGTTAGAGACAAAATAACTCACCTTACTCCAAGTCTTCTTAACCCACTTCAATTTAAAGGTCTCAAGATCATCAATAACCCAAGGTCGAGGAACAAGATTCTGACAACTGGCCAGGAAGGACATTCCATCCTTAGAGAATACCTCTGCAAGCTTCAGCACAAACAGAAAATTAGATTCCACTAAGCCATAATCTCAATATGATGAAAACATGAAAAAGAGAATTCACTTAAACTAGTAATCCTTCTACTGAAAAATATAAAAAATCATAAATTTCCACAATACCTCAGTGACAATCTAATACTCACAAAAGTAAATATTTTCACTGTTGATCGAATGTAGTAATCCCATCAATCAGTTCAAGTTTCATCTAAAGATACACTGGAAGCCGCTAAGACTGATCGAAAAATATTACTGCAGAAAGTGAAGGTACCTGTGCCGAGCCAAGGTCAAATATATTCCCAGCAAAAATTCCTCTAACTAGGTTTTCCAAACGCTTCCCTGGATCTTTAATAGCATCATTGAGACTCACCACATTGGAAAATAAAGATAAAGCCTTTGCATTCTCTTCATCCTAYAGAAATCGTAACACCTATATGATCAATAAATGGACAAGGTGCAACTACAAACAATCTCAAATCAATGTCTAATGCAAAAGTATATAATTATCATCATTTTGATTAGAAGAACCCAATCCAAAAATTGGAACCAACCAGCAACACATACTATATACCTTAACTTTTTTAAATATATCTCTGAATCCCAGTTCCCTAAGAACTTGYTCCCGGAGTCTGCAAAGTAGCTACCGAGGGGTGGAAAAAGTGAGAATGCTACAGAATCACATGTACAGATCATAAGCAAAGCTTAAGCAGGACTTCTATAAACATCACTTACAATGCAATCTGGTGGGCCACCATGACTTTCTGGATCTTTCTTCAAATCCTCAAGAAGTTCACCATACCTTCATCAACACAGTTCCAAAGATAGTGCAAATCAATAAAGAATGTTCTTCGATTAGAACTTAATACACATTAACACACTTCCATTCTTACTCCAACACTTACTAAAACAAGAAATTCTAGTTACATTCAAATCTTTGACAAGACAAAAGAGCTATTACGTATAGAGGATTTCAAAAGAGCTACTGTATTATGCATTCATAATGGAAAAAGATGCATTATATCAAACTTAACCCAAGGTGTCAGTCAATCATATGAAGCATAGATAGTTTGACCAAACTTTCATTGTAGTGCCAAAAAATGAATTGGAAGCCATTAAAGAAGAGGAGTATTTATTTTACAATCTCACAAGCAACTTGAATAGGCTACCATCTTGAGAATTAATAGTTTCACCATTTTAAGGAGATCTGAGATCAAGCATACAGAGAAGTGTAATGTATATATTCACGAGCATAAACACATAAAAGTTGCATAGCGGAGTAAATTATTACCTTTCTGCAAATTTTTCAGCTCTAACTTTGGCATCTGATACTGTCTCATCACTCTCTGCTCGTTGTCTGAAGCACCCATCAAATTAGTTATTAGCAAGAGCAAAGTAAGCAATGATATAWAACCTCAGCAGTTTAAGACGTCAAGGTTACATCATACATTATTGTATAACATACTTGGCCATGAAGACTAGATCAATGAAAACTGAATAACAATACAAACACTGGCTAAATGAATCCATACCAATTCCTAAAGACATAACAATACCAACTGAATAATAAAGCAATTCAAACACAACAGAAGTACTAACCAACTTTCTTCACCTTTTAATTAAGCTTTACAGATTTACAGATAAGAATTCAATGAMGAGTATAATCAAGCCCACCAAAATTCCTTTGTTTTTTAATCTAGCTACGTAGTATTGCCTATCACAATGGACCATCCTTCTTTCCTTTGTTGAGCATGCTTACATACAACATTAAATTCAAAATCTTGCAACAAAAAATAGTACGAAGTATAAGATAAATAACAGAAGCATAATCAATCCCACATTCCCACCAAAATCCATGCARCTTTCTCTCTATTCAACAGAAACTCCAATATCAATGAATGTTCAACAGAAACTCCAATTTTAACTGAATCATTCTGGTCCCCTACAATACTTCCACACCAAACAAATTTGGGAATGGGGAGTTTGGTTAGGAATTCCTATTCCTACAAAACGCAGGAATTTTACTACCAAGCCCACTCTCGGCAACTCAAAATTCTCATGATTCGCAAATGCATTAATGACAACAAAACAAATTTAGGCAATTCTCACAAAATCTAGTGTGTAAWTCAAATTCCAATAAAATAAATTCCCATATCAACTAAACAATACCTAATCATTCAAAAAAGAAACGCAAACGAAAAACGATACACTGCGTTCTACATTCCAAATCAAAATCAACTAAACAATACCTAATCATTCAAAAAAGAAACGCAAACGAAAAACGATACACTGCGTTCTACATTCCAAATCAAAATCAAAGTGAAAACATTCCGCATTAGCTAAACATTAATAACACTAATCGACACACGATCTTTCAACTCCTGAATTAACACCATTTTACATCACAATYAGTCAAGCGTGATACAAACATTAATCAAATCAGTCATCAAAATCAATGATCTAATCATAATTTTTAATCACAGAAGACAACAACACGACAAAAAAGAAAGAAGATTACTTGAAGGACGGAATGGAATTAGCGAAGAGATTGATCCAAGAGAGTTCAGTGGGAGTGGGTTTTCTAGGGTTGTCGTCGGGAAAACGATAAGGGATGGTGCATGCTCTGTAATTTGACTCTGTTAACAACGGAAATGCCACCATTTCTGACGCACTCTCCATTTTTCCTGTCTTTTTTTTTTTCCCTTGTTTGTAAGAAGAAAATGAGAAGAAGAAGGAAGAATATGCGAAAGATGAAATAATAAGAAGGTTGGGAATGTTCGACAAGTTAAGTCTAACTGGGTGGATTGTGGGCAAATGGCAATGATCCTGACTCCTCCAAACTGGGGACTCTTGTAGACACCTACCTTTCCAAACCGATATCCGCACTCCTCATTTTTATGCCACACGATCATATCCATTGTCCGCTGATTTTTA
Source organism: Bassia scoparia (assembly GCA_008642245.1). NCBI lineage: Eukaryota > Viridiplantae > Streptophyta > Magnoliopsida > Caryophyllales > Amaranthaceae > Bassia > Bassia scoparia. The sequence goes on from SNQN01002991.1 coordinate 32,808, forward strand.
TGTGTCGGGAGTGCGGTTATAAAAAATGAGGAGCGTGAATATCAGATTACGTTCCTTTTCTATCTCTTGTTGTAATTATTTTACTTTAAAGGTACAAGATAAAAGCTAACGCTCACCTTGATGTGTTAGATAGCGTGAATCCCGTTTTTTTAGAAAATATATTTAGTTTTTATCTAACGCATCAAAACATTGTTTAACAAAGTCRTATTTTTTGTTAATAATTGAACTAGAAATAAAATAATCGAGTTTTGAACTTGTGATTTGTGATTGCGTTGGTTTGCGGACAAAACACCTTAATGGCTTAATATACATAGATTGGCAAATGTTTGGAAATTGGAATCAATAATTGAGCTAAAATAATTTGCCCTTGCTTTGTATTGGTTGTTTAGAAGAAGCAGCAAGGAAGTAGCTTACCTAACATATTTGGATTTGCTTATAATTTGTGACCTCATGTAGTTCTCTTTCTTCCCCTATTATTCTTCTACATATGTTCAAAAAAATTAAGATGCAGGTGTATTACTGTATTTGACTCTCATAATTTGTAATAGACCAATCACACCACTGCACGCTACCTGATGGGGATCAGCTTGCCCGTGGACTATGGTGTATGGGCCGTGTATCAACCATACTAATCGACAGTCGTCCATCGGATGTCACACACCTTAGCCTTTGTTATGTCGATACCTAGTTATAAAAAATAATGTTTACTTAAGGTAAGATGAACTGCTCTATCGATCAGTCTGTCGCTCTAGTCAATCAATCTGAAATTGGGAGCTAAACACTTGAATAGTAAGGTGCAATGATAAAGAGAAATCTCTAGTCCCTATCTGAAGGTGACCCTAGTGGATTATATATAACGTTCATTAAAATATTAGGACGTACATTATTTTAAATCTCTAGTGTAAGTTTTTTACCTTTTGGGATTAATAGACATTTATGTTGTTATACACTTATACTAAGCTCAAACTAAAGGAGTATGAAAAAAGATAAAAGATGTCATTCTGTCCATTCATGCCCAACAGAAAAAACTCTAGCCAAAAAGAAAGAACAAAGTAATTCTCACCAAAATACTAATCAAAACAAAAATGTTCAAGTATAAACCCCTGCTAATGAATCAAGTTGGCTAATTAATCGAGTTGATTAATGCCTGCCCATCTGATACCGTCGTCATCCTAAGTACTAACAATCAGGGACATGGAGGAGGCATTTGGATACCAATGTATCTTGCCTGTACGCTCACAGCTCGAAACCGGTAGTCTTTCCCCTGATGTCAAATGTAAGTGAACATTCTGCAGGAAAATATTCTGCAAGGAATCCCTTTACTGCAGGAAAGTGTCACTGCCACTTCAGATAATGAAGTTCCCGATGTTTTGAAAATATATGTTGCTTAATCTCACCCCTGACGGTGCCTGCAGAAGCCATTGATTAGTGATCGCGTAATGCTATCTGATTATCCGAAAGGTAGACWGAGATTGAGTTGAGCTTAGACATAATTAATTACCTCAGTTGAACAAGAATCAAATGGGCAATATGTTTGATCAATAATGATCGGATTTTTAACGTGCCTCATCAGAATGTTCTCGAATCTGATGTTAGTAGCTGCACTTCTGCCTGGAGAATCAGCCCATGTCTTGATCCTGATCCCATTTGTAGTCCCACTAATTGTACAATTCCTCACATAGAGTCCATTTACATCTTGCTCGTGTGGGTATTTTCCTAAGCTTCCGACACTAGGTTAACAGCAAACRAGTTAAACTTATCGAAAATAAAAAGAACAGTCAAGTAAAGATGTGTTCAAATCACAGGAAATAAAAAGAAGATTTCAAAACACATGATAGCATGAAAGGTGAGATGCATAAGTAGAACATAGGTTATACCTTATGCCATGACCTGGTCCACAAGTTATATTTGTAATGATAATCTGAGAATTTCCTTGGCCAACAGAGATGCAATCATCCCCGGTGCCAATGATTGAATTAGACAGACGAACATTAGAGCTTCGTTGGAGGTGAATGCCATCCGTGTTAGGACTGTCCTCTGGGGCGAAAATTGCAATATTACTACCATTGAAGTCTCTGCATTGCACAAGAGCTATATGGAAAAACTTGCTGTTCAATGAAGTAACATGCTCAATGGTGGTTGAGTTCATACCAATAAACTTCAAGTTCTGAGRGAAAAGGAAACGAACATTAACAGTTAGTATCAAACAAGACTTAGATCTACATTTACTACTCGTTACTAGAAGAAGTTTATACATCAAAAATTGAAGTCCAAAGAATAAGGTTAGAGAGGTTAACACATACAGTAGGAAGGAGGTCACARTTKGAACTAGAAGGGCAATCATTGTAAGGCCAAGCTTTTACACCTTGCCCGTCAAAAACACCACCTCCTCTCAAGGTAAGCCCATTGATCCAAGCAAATTCAATCCACCCGGATCCAAATTCGTACCTCGACAGGTCGGTTGTCGCCTTCAAATAACCCTGTAGTGAAAAGGAAAGATCAATACTTCATTAATCAATCGAACTTTCTGCAAAGTTACAGAGGTAAGATCATGCAAAAAAGCATCATTTTTCTACAAAATAACTGTCATTTCTCTTTTACCTTCATCAAAACTGTAAGAGATGGTACTTGTTGACAAGGACCACTAAACTGAAGAGGCCCAACAAGGTAAGTTCCCTTAGGTATCAAAAGAGTGACATTTCCTTCGGAGTTACACGCCTCGTTCCAAGCTGCATTGAAGGCCTAATGRTCCCACAAAAGATGAGTTCAAAGAATGCATAATGCAATTGAATTTGATGAATGAATCCTGTTATTATTCTTGCAAAAGTTTATCACATTCTCAGAAGATTAAGACTAGGAATTGAAAGATCAGAATTACCTGGCTATCGTCGCTTATGCCATCAGCTCGGACACCGAAACTCTCGACATTGATGGTGATACTACTACTGCCTGGTTGCAAACTACTTGCAAAGATTGCATAGAGCAACAGGCAAAGCGTGTTCAGTGTGGTAATTCTGCTCATTTTTTTCACCAATGTCAAGAGTTTCAGTTTGTGTTGCGAAGGGAGTTGGGGGTGATAATGGGTTAGTGGAGGGAAGTTAGTGAAAGAAGAGGAATACTACTTGTATTATAAATTCATGGTACTACTAGTAAATAAAACGTGAATTTTAGTTCAGATTTTGTAGAGTATAAATTGCTTAATTTTAACTTGGCAGTTATTTTTGGTTAAACAAAAACAAAAACTGAGCAAATTATAAACTGCTTTGATTTCTTCATGTTTTTACCGCCAAATTTTCAATTCAAAGTTAGCCTAAAATACTGCCAAGTTAAAATTAAGCAATTTATACTCTACAAAACTGAACTAAAATCACGTTTTATTACTAGTAGTACCATGAATTTATAAACAAGTAGTATTCCTCTTCTTTCACTAACTCCCTCCACTAACCCATTATCACCCAACTCCCTTCGCAACACAAACTGAAACTCTGACATTGGTGAAAAAATGAGCAGAATTACCACACTGAACACGCTTTGCTGTTTCTCTATGCAATCTTTGCAAGTAGTTTGCAACCAGGCAGTAGTAGTATCACATCAATGTCGAGAGTTCGGTGTCCGACTGATGGCATAAGCGACGATAGCCAGGTAATTCTGATCTTTCAATTCCTAGTCTTAATCTTCTGAGAATGTGATAAACTTTTGCAAGAATAATAACAGATTCATCATCAAATTCAATTGCATTATGCATTCTTTGAACTCATCTTTTGTGGGATCATTAGGCCTTCAATGCAGCTTGGAACGAGCGTGTAACTCCGAAGGAATGTCACTCTTTTGATACCTAAGGGAACTTACCTTGTTGGGCCTCTTCAGTTTAGTGGTCCTTGTCAACAAGTACCATCTCTTACAGTTTTGATGAAGGTAAAAGAGAATGACAGTATTTTGTAGAAAATGATGCTTTTTTGCATGATCTTACCTCTGTAACTTTGCAGAAAGTTCGATTGATTAATGAAGTATTGATCTTTCTTTTTCACTACAGGGTTTTGAAGGCGACAACCGACCTGTCGAGGTACGAATTTGGATCCGGGTGGATTGAATTTGCTTGGATCAATGGGCTTACCTTGAGAGGAGGTGGTGTTTTTGACGGGCAAGGTGTAAAAGCTTGCCTTACAATGATTGCCCTTCTAGTTCCAACTGTGACCTCCTTCCTACTGTATGTGTTAACCTCTCTAACCTTATCTTTTGGACTTCAATTTTTGATGTATAAACTTCTTCTAGTAACGAGTAGTAAATGTAGATCTAAGTCTTGTTTGATACTAACTGTTAATTCGTTTCCTTTTCTCTCAGAACTTGAAGTTTTAGGTATAACTCAACCACCATTGAGCATGTTACTTCATTGAACAGCAAGTTTTCCATATAGCTCTTGTGCAATGCAGAGACTTCAATGGTAGTAATATTGCAATTTCGCCCAGAGACAGTCCTAACACGGATGGCATTCACCTCCAACGAAGCTCTAATGTGTCGTTGTCTAATTCAATCATTGCACCGGGGATGATTGCATCTCTGTTGGCCAAGGAAATTCTCAGATTATCATTACAAATATAACTTGTGGACCAGGTCATGGCATAAGGTATAACCTATGTTCTACTTATGCATCTCACCTTTCATGCTATCATGTGTTTGAAATCTTCTTTTTTCCTGTGATTTGAACACATCTTTACTTGACTGTTTTTTATTTTCGATAAGTTTAACTCGTTTGCTGTTAACCTAGTGTCGGAAGCTTAGGAAAATACCCACACGAGCAAGATGTAAATGGACTCTATGTGAGGAATTGTACAATTAGTGGGACTACAAATGGGATCAGGATCAAGACATGGGCTGATTCTCCAGGCAGAAGTGCAGCTACTACATCAGATTCGAGAACATTCTGATGAGCACGTTAAAAATCCGATCATTATTGATCAAACATATTGCCCATTTGATTCTTGTTCAACTGAGGTAATTAATTATTCTAAGCTCAACTCAATCTCAGTCTACCTTTCGGATAATCAGATAGCATTACGCGACAACTAATCAATGGCTTCTGCAGGCACCGTCAGGGTGAGATTAAGCAACATAATTTCAAAACACATCAGGGAACTTCATTATCTGAAGTGGCAGTGACACTTTCCTGCAGTAAAGGGATTCCTTGCAAGAATATTTTCCTGCAGAATGTCACTTACATTTGACATCAGGAGAAGACTACCGGTTTCGAGCTTGAGAACGTACAGGCAAGATACATTGGTATCCAAATGCCTCCTCCATGTCCCTGATTGTTAGTACTTAGGATGACGACGGTATCAGATGGGCAGGCATTAATCAACTCGATTAATTAGCCAACTTGATTCATTAGCAAGGTTTATACTTGAACATTTTTGTTTTTGATTAGTATTTTGGTGAGAATTACTTTGTTCTCTTGTTTGCTAGAGTTTTTTTCTGTTGGGCATGAATGGACAGAATGACATCTTTTATCTTTTTCATACTCCTTTAGTTTGAGCTTAGTATAATGATAACAACATAATAATGTCATTAATCCCAAAAGATAAAAACTATACACTAGAGATTTAAAATAATTACGGTCCTAATATTTTTAATGAACGTTAATATAATCCCACTAGGGTCACCTTCAGATAGGGACTAGAGATTTCTCTTTATCATTGCACTCTTACATCAAGTGTTTAGCTCCCAATTTCAATTGAAGGACTAGAGCGACAGACTGATCCGATAGGCAGTTCATCTTACCTTAAGTAAAACATTATTTTTATAACTAGGTATCGACATAACAAGGCTAAGGGTGTGACATCCGATGGACGACTGTCGATTAGTATGGTTGAACACGGCCCATACACCATAGTCACGGGCAAGCTGATCCCATCAGGTAGCGTGCAGTGTGTGATTGGTCTATTACAAATTATGAGAGTCAAATACAGTAATACACCTGCATCTAATTTTTTTGAACATATGTAGAGAATAATAGGGGAAGAAAGAGAACTACATGAGGTCACAAATTATAAGCAAATCCAATATGTTAGGTAAGCTACTTCCTTGCTGCTTCTTCTAAACACCAATACAAAGCAAGGGCAATTATTTAGCTCAATTATTGATTCCAATTTCCAAACATTTGCCATCTATGTATATTAAGCATTAAGGTGTTTGTCCGCAAACCAACGCAATCACAAATCACAAGTTCAAAACTCGATTATTTTATTTCTAGTTCAATTATTAACAAAAATACGACTTTGTTAAACAATGTTTTGATGCGTTAGATAAAAACTAAATATATTTTCTAAAAAAACGGGATTCACGCTATCTAACACATAAGGTGAGCGTTAGCTTTTATCTTGTACCTTTAAAGTAAAATAATTACAACAAAGATAGAAAAGGAACGTAATCTGATATTCACGCTCCTCATTTTTTTATAACCGCACTCCCAACATAAAAATCAGCGACAATGGATGATCGTGTGGCATAAAAATGAGGAGTGCGGATATCGGTTCCCACTCCCAGTTTGGAGGAGTCAGGATCATTGCCATTTGCCCACAATCCACCAGTTAGACTTAACTTGTCGAACATTCCAACCTTCTTATTATTTCATCTTTCGCTATTCTTCCTTCTTCTTCTCATTTTCTTCTTACAAACAAGGGAAAAAAAAGACAGGAAAATGGAGAGTGCGTCAGAAATGGTGGTCGATTTCCGTTGTTAACAGAGTCAAATTACAGAGCATGCACCATCCTTATCGTTTTCCCGACGACAACCTAGAAAACCCACTCCCACTGAACTCTCTTGGAATCATCTCTTCGCTAATCCATTCCGTCCTTCAGTAATCTTCTTCTTTTTTGTGTGTGGTTCTGTTCTGTGATTAAAAATTATGATTAGATCATTGATTTTGATGACTGATTTGATTAATGTTTGTATCACGCTTGACTGATTGTGATGTAAAATGGTGTTAATTCAGGAGTTGAAAGATCGTGTGTCGATTAGTGTTATATATATTTAGCTAATGCGGAATGTTTTCACTTTGATTTTGATTTGGAATGTAGAACGCAGTGTATCGTTTTTTTGCGTTTCTTTTTTGAATGATTAGGTATTGTTAGTTGATATGGGAATTTATTTATTGGAATTTGATTTACACACTAGATTTTGTGAGAATTGCTAAATTTGTTTTGTTGTCATTAATGCATTTGCGAATCATGAGAATTTTGAGTTGCCGAGAGTGGGCTTGGTAGTAAATTCCTGCGTTTTGTAGGAAATGGAATTCCTAACCAAACTCCCCATTCCCAAATTTGTTTGGTGTGGAAGTATTGTAGGGGACAGATGATTCAGTTAAAATTGGAGTTCTGTGTGAACATTCATTGATATTGAGTTTCTGTTGAATAAGAGAGAAAGCTGCATGGATTTGGTGGGAATGTGGGATTGATTATGCTTCTGTTATTATCTTATACTTCGTACTATTTTTTTGTTGCAAGATTTTGAATTTAATGTTGTATGTAAGCATGCTCAACAAAGAAAGAAGGATGGTCCATTGTGATAGGCAATACTACGTAGCTAGATTAAAAAACAAAGGAATTTTGGTGGGCTTGATTATACTCGTCATTGAATCTCTATCTGTAAATCTGTAAAGCTTAATTAAAGGTGAAAAAGTTGGTTAGTACTTCTGTTGTGTTTGAATTGCTTTATTATTCAGTTGGTATTGTTATGTCTTTAGGAATTGGTATGGATTCATTTAGCCAGTGTTTGTATTGTTATTCAGTTTTCATTGATCTAGTCTTCATGGCCAAGTATGTTATACAATAATGTATGATGTAACCTTGACGTCTTAAACTGCTGAGTTATATATCATTGCTTACTTTGCTCTTGCTAATAACTAATTTGATGGGTGCTTCAGACAACGAGCAGAGAGTGATAGACAGTATCAGATGCCAAAGTTAGAGCTGAAAATTTGCAGAAAGTAATAATTACTCCGCATATGCACTTTTATGTGTTTATGCTCGTGAATATAACATTACACTTCTCTGTATGCTTGACTCAGACTCCTTAAAATGGTGAAACTATTAATCTCAAGATGGTAGCCTATTCAAGTTGCTTGTGAGATTGTAAAATAATACTCCTCTTCTTTAATGGCTTCCAATTCATTTTTTGGCACTACATATGAAAGTTTGTAAACTATCTATGCTTCATATGATTGACTGACACCTTGGTAAGTTTGATATAATGCATCTTTTCCATTATGAATGCATAATACAGTAGCTCTTTTGAAATCCTCTATACGTAATAGCTCTTGTCTTGTTCAAAGATTTGATGTAACTAGAATTTCTTGTTTAGTAAGTGTTGGAGTAAGAATGGAAGTGTGTTAATGTGTATTAAGTTCTAATCGAAGAACATTCTTATTGATTTGCACTATTTTGGAACTGTGTTGATGAAGGTATGGTGAACTTCTTGAGGATTTGAAGAAAGATCCAGAAGTCATGGTGGCCACCAGATTGCATTGTAAGTGATGTTTATAGAAGTCCTGCTTAAGCTTTGCTTATGATCTGTACATGTGATTCTGTAGCATTCTCACTTTTTCCACCCCTCGGTAGCTACTTTGCAGACTCCGGGAGCAAGTTCTTAGGGAACTGGATTCAGAGATATATTAAAAAAGTAAGGTATATTAGTATGTGTTGCGGGTTCCAATTTTTGATGGGTTCTTCTAATCAAATGATGATAATTAAATACTTTTGCTAGACATTGTTTTGAGATTGTTTGTATTCACCTTGTCCATTATTGATCATATAGGTGTTACGATTTCTGTAGGATGAAGAGAATGCAAAGGCTTTATCTTTATTTTCCAATGTGGTGAGTCTCAATGATGCTATTGAAGATCCAGGAAGCGTTTGGAAAACCTAGTTAGAGGAATTTTTGCTGGGAATATATTTGACCTTGGCTCGGCACAGGTACCTTCACTTTCTGCAGTAATATTTTCGATCATCTAGCGGCTTCCAGTGTATCTTTAGATGAACTTGAACTGATTGATGGGATTACTACATTCGATCAACAGTGAAATATTTACTTTTGTGAGTATTAGATTGTCAACTGAGGTATTGTGGAAATTTTTATTTTTATATTTTTCAGTAGAAGGATTACTAGTTTAAGTGAATTCTCTTTTCATGTTTTCATCATATTGAGATTATGGCTTAGTGGAATCTAATTTTCTGTGTGCTGAAGCTTGCAGAGGTATTCTCTAAGGATGGAATGTCCTTCCTGGCCAGTTGTCAGAACTTGTTCCTCGACTTGGGTTATTGATGATCTGAGACCTTTAAATTGAAGTGGGTTAAGAAGACTTGGAGTAAGGTGAGTTATTTTGTCTCTAACTAGCTGTCACGCTGCATCAAAACTCATTCTCGTTGAACTTGTTTAGCTTTTTTTATTTGCACTGACCATCTTTTTTGACACACATGACAGTGTGATTTTTGTTGATAATCTGGTGCAGATATCATCTTGGAATTTTACCATTTGCCAGGGAATTACTACGCGCGGTACTCAGGTTTGTTTTTGCAGGACTTACACATAATGCCCAAAAAAATCTGTTACACACACTCACTTGAAGGTTGCAGTCCTCTAGAAACTATATGCCTCTCACAATTCCACATCCTAATCCTAAAAAACTCATATGGATTCTGGGCTCATCTGAATGCTGACACTTCGTGATTTATATTTAATGTAACTGAATTTGTCCTGTCAAAAGTATTGTAAATATCACTGGTAAACGCCAATTCATGATCTTGAGAATTGGAGCCCTTGTTTTGTGGCAAGCAGTCTTATCAGCTAGTCCACAAAGTCATATTGTAATTATAATAAACTTTCTATGAAGAAAGTAAGGTTTGATTGGAAAAGTCGAAGAATGAACTAAACAGGTCAAGACTAGAAGGAAAGGAAATTAAGGCTGTTTGCCCATGGTTATTACTTCCAAAGAGTAATATACCAATTTCAATGAAAAGATTATAAAATAAGAATATCAGGTAAACTAATAATAGCAGATTTTAAAAGAGTTTGAGATAGCTTTTTGGTAATTTGTTATTTGTCACTTTATAGAGAAGTATGCATGTTTTTATTGTAACAAATGCCCTGACTTATATCAGATACCCTGACTTATCAGATACACTAAAACTCCAAAGCTTTCAATGAAGAAGGAAAAAGATGAACAAGCAGGGGTAAAGGGAAGGTGGGATATGATTATGAAGCTTGGAAACTACACTTTGATACAAGAACTAGACCCAAGCTCTGCTAAAAACAAATTTTAGCCTTTCATCTCCCTAGATTACAAACTTTCAACAATTTTCTATTTATAGGTTAGTAAACAAAACTTTCAACAATTGTACAACTTCCCTTAGTAAATTTTTAATGGCAAATTATTACATTCCTTTTATCTCTCTAATATAAAATTAATCTACATGATATTGGAAAAAGTGTACCAATTGCTTACAACTTTTTTGTTTTTTCTACAAAATTATTTCCCTCCTTTTTTTTGGGGGGGGGGGGAGGGGGGGAAGTGTAAGGGAGGAGAGGGGGGGGGGATGAGGACCACAAAAAACAAAAATAAATAAAAACAACTGGAAAACCAGATTACTCGGCAAAACTACAATACCTCTCCTCCCTGAGTCCACTCCCACATTTCTGAAACTAATAATGTACAAACAAACAAACAAACCAGTTACATTAAAACATAACATTTGATTTTAAAATTGATCGTAAAAATTTAACCCGCCCCGTTACCACAACCCCCCTCACCAACCCCCATTCGCCACTCCTCTCCACGTCCGTTTCAGAATTCTTCTATTGAATAGCGTTGGTTTGTTTTAGTTGTTAGTCAATAAAATTGTTTAACAATAAATAACAAGTTTATATGGAAATTGAGAATAAAAAAATCAAAAAAAAAAAAATAATAATATTCGATGAAAAGATGAAGTTCCTTTTTTCGGATGTGTTATATAAAAGTAATTTACTTCTTAAAAAAAGTGCATATAACGTTATCAATGGTATAGATTTATTTAATTATTTAGATTATTCATATAAGATCATCCAAAAAATTGAACAAATTTATATTTAACAATAATAAAGTATATCGTAAAAAATATATACCATATGGAGTGGTTAGTTTTATATATGGGTATGATAAGTTAAATTGACAAAGTTAGTTTCATAATCTATTATAATAGCAATGCAAAATAAGAAGGAGGAACACGAACATATAAACATAACTAATATTATATAATCAAGAATATCTAAGGTCTTGGACCTATGGCCATTGCTCTCACACCTTAACAACCATTGTGGTTGATAAACCACATATGAATAAGTTCAAGTTGAGACAACATTATAGGGCTAGGGCTCAATATCTCTTCATTGCCAAATGTTGAGGGGATCTCTCTCCCCTAGACTGTGATATGGAACTTGCATCCGTGCGTGAGCGCAGCGGGGCCGCGAAACCCTAGTAAAAAAACAAAAGAAAAAAAAAAAAAACCCCCTTGATCCATATATCAAGTTTAGTTGATTGATTGATCGTGGCAACCACGGACAACCAAATGTGATGGGGCGGGAGTGTGAACCCCAAACGAACAACCACAGTAGGTATGTATTGTCTCACAAATGAATAAGGAGTTTGTGGTCTAATATCCACAATGAAAGAGGTCAAGATTAGCTACATTAAAAGCTTAGTCTATATCCTCTATGCCCCATAACAATGTAGGGAACTCAGAACTGTGATATGACTTCACTCCCGTGGCGGGCTGCGACCCGTTAGACCCGTTTAACATGGTATTAAAGAGCTGGCCAGTGATGTGATGATCGGGGCCAATCAAGACAACTCACATTTAGGCCGGGTGGTTAGGCCCATGATACACGCCACATTGATGTAAGTTCCCACAATGGAATTAAGGCGGATAGTGTGTGGTTGATAAATTCCACATGAAGGAAAGAGTTCTAAGATTAACCAATTATAAATAAGGGCTAAACCTACCTTATTGCCATAAATTTGTTTTGAGGTGGAACCTCCCTTGGCTGAAGGATGCCAGGTCTTGGTTCGTGACAGG
>SNQN01002991.1:44933-59713 GCA_008642245.1 Bassia scoparia
TGGAAAAAAAGCCTTATTTGTGTTATGCTCTGTGTTTCAATTTTGGTGTTCAAAGAGCATTATTTGCCATTTATGATGGTCCATATGATAATGGCCATTTGATCTATGCCCATACTTTTTAAATAGTTGAATCTGTTGTGTTCTATTGACACTTGGCATTCAACAAAGTATGCCATTATGGACAGTGGAGACTAGCCTCAAAATTTACTCTCCTGAAAAATGAAAACAAAATAGCAAGGAAAGAAATGAAATGCTGTAGGAATTTGTCCAACATTAAGAAGTTAATTAAGGCTATGTTTTTTTCAACTTATTTTAGTACTTATTGGATAAGACAAGTTCAGATAAGTATCAATAAGTTTAGATAAGTTCCGATAAGTTTAGATAAGTGCAAATAAATTGAAGAGAACACACCCTGAGTGGGCTGAGTTAGATCTGTTGTTATTAAACTTGATGTGATTGTGACCTCCTTCCAAACTTTTATTGAAGTTTGCAACCCCTTTGGTCTCATGTTAGTGTGGCATGGATTAAATGTCTACTTGGATAAGGGTGTCCATGTGTTCGTGAGGTAATGGTGATGTGGAAGTAACATAGCCTTGTCTATATAGAGAATTTTGGTATTGGATTATCTATTGCCCATCTATTATTGAAGTACGTTAGTACATCTACTGCCCAAGATTGTCGGCCATTTGATTCTATTGCCCATGTGTTTTTAAAAGTTTTCTGTTTTGCCATCTATTGAAGCTTGTATCCATGCGACCAAGCCCTTCTAGGTTGGTATCCATGCTTTTGTGGAGAGTGGAGATCTTGCCTTAATTTGAACCCTTTTGAATTGGCCTATAGGGAAAACCAGATAAGCAGAGGAAAGAAATTATATGCTCTAGGAATTTGTCCATCTATTAGAGTGCATTTGAATGATCACTTTTGGTTCATGTAGCCGACCTTACTTATAGGACTAAGGCTTTGATTGATTGATTATTAATCTAGAAATGTATTAAGCTAGATGTTGTCGTGCAGATATAGCACTCTTAGTTCCCACATGAGAGAGGCCGGGGATGTGAACAGGGTCCACTGGGGAGTAGCGCTCTTGAAATATGTTAATCCATTCAGTTTTCATTAGAAATTGAGTTCCATAGTTCTATTGGAGAGTTTTGAAATGTACGTGCTTTCGGTTTATGAGTTCTACACTAATATCAGTGGAGGAGAGTTTGGTGGAGCTTTTAACATACTACATATCAGTGGCGGGAGAGGTTTTGGTGGATGATTACTTGATTCATCAAGTTATTTGTGCAGCAGACCCCTAACATGAAGGCTTTGATTGTTGTGAATACTTGGTTCTGTGAGCTAGTAATCTATCATTAAGTTGAGTTTTATGATATTGCATTCTTATTGTAAGTTTTTTTGATGATTAAGTTCTTATGTTGCAGGCTGAAATTCCCGTTCAAGAAGCAAGACTAAAGATGAGAGAGAAAATCTGGAAAAGGAGAAAAGTGTTCTTATGGGAACTGCATCGAATCCAGATAAACCAGGACGGGGCACTTGAAATTACTGTCAGTGGGGAGAAGTACCGATGCCTAAGATTTTCCAAGGCTAAGAAATAACTGCCATACATAGGCTTTACCTTACTGCCTGCAATGTGGTGAAACTTCGATAAGTTTTGGCTCTACACGCGTAGCTCTTTGAGTAAATTGCTCAAGCACTCGATTTCAGAGCTAATTTCTACTAGTGCTAGATAAATTGTTGTACATGGTAGCATATCACTGCAATTGAAGTTTCAAATACAAATCTGTGCATATGGTCCATTGAGCTATTGAACAAATAGTTTATAGCTGCTTGTTGTACTAGTTTAGTGGAAGCAAAGGCCGTTGCAATACTTGTTCAGTGTTTTACCAGCGGCTTGCTGACTTGTTTTCCTTAACTCTTTCCTGCTTCTTGGTTGTCAGCTCCTGACATAAGATTTTCTTAGCTTATCGATTTTATTCTAATTGATGTACGAAAGTATCACAGTCGGTTATGACAGTTATGGAGGAGTATTGCTCAACTCCCTGTATCAATCAAGCCTATAAGATTTTCGACATTGGTGTCTCGTTCAGATTTTATGAAAAATATTAACCATTAGTGTGCTCGAGGGTTTAAGTATCAACAACATGTAATATTTAGAATTGATTACATATTGCGAAATTAAATAATTAAAATGATTAAAAAAACAAAAAACTGAGCAAATTATAAACTGCTTTGATTTCTCATGTTTTTACCGCCAAATTTTCAATTCAAAGTTAGCCTAAAATTTTTTTTTAATTATTTTAATTTCGCAATATGTAATCAATTCTAAATATTACATGTTGTTGATACTTAAACCCTCGAGCACACTAATGGTTAATATTTTTCATAAAATCTGAACGAGACACCAATGTCGAAAAAATMTTTATAGGCCTTGATTGATACAGGGAGTTGAGGTCAATACTCCTCCATAACTGTCATAACCGACTGTGATACTTTCGTACATCAATTAGAATAAAATCGATAAGCTAAGAAAATCTTATGTCAGGAGCTGACAAGCCAAGGAAGCAGGAAAGAGTTAAGGAAAACAAGTCAGCAAGCCGCTGGTAAAACACTGAACAAGTATTGCAACGGCCTTTGCTTCCACTAAACTAGTACAACAAGCAGCTATAAACTATTTTGTTCAATAGCTCAATTGGACCATATGGCACAGATTTGTATTTGAAACTTCAATTGCAGTGATATGCTACCATGTACACAAAACAATTATCTAGCACTAGTAGAAATTAGCTCTGAAATCGAGTGCTTGAGCAATTTACTCAAAGAGCTACGCGTGTAGAGCCAAAACTTATCGAAGTTTCACCACATTGCAGGCAGTAAGGTAAAGCCTATGTATGGCAGTTATTTCTTAGCCTTGGAAAATCTTAGGCATCGGTACTTCTCCCCACTGACAGTAATTTCAAGTGCCCCGTCCTGGTTATCTGGATTCGATGCAGTTCCCATAAGAACACTTTTCTCCTTTTCCAGATTTTCTCTCTCCATCTTTAGTCTTGCTTCTTGACGGGCAATTTCAGCCTGCAACATAAGAACTTAATCATCAAAAGAACTTACAATAAGAATGCAATATCATAAAACTCAACTTAATGATAGATTACTAGCTCACAGAACCAAGTAATTCACAACAATCAAAGCCTTCATGTTAGGGGTCTGCTGCACAAATAACTTGATGAATCAAGTAATCATCCACCAAAACCTCTCCCGCCACTGATATGTAGTATGTTAAAAGCTCCACCAAACCTCTCCCTCCACTGATATGTAGTGTAGAACTCATAAACCGAAATGCACGTACATTTCAAAACTCTCCAATAGAACTATGGAACTCAATTTCTAATGAAAACTGAATGGATTAACATATTTCAAGAGYGCCTACTCCCCAGTGGACCCTGTTCACATCCCCGGCCTCTCTCATGTGGGAACTAAGAGTGCTATATCTGCACGACAGCACATCTAGCTTAATACATTTCTAGATTAATAAATCAATCAATCAAAGCCTTAGTCCTATAGTAAGTCGGGCTACTGACAAATTAGTGATCATTCAATGCACTCTAATAGATGGACAAATCCTAGAGCATATAATTTCTTTCCTCTGCTTATCTGGTTTCCCTATAGGCCAATTCAAAAGGGTTCAAATTAAGGCAAGATCTCACTCTCCACAAAGCATGATACAACTAAGGCTTCTGGATCGCATGGATACCAAGCTGTCAATAGATGTGCAAACAGAAAACTTTTTAAAAAACATGGGCAAATGATCAAATGGCCGACAATCTTGGGCAGTAGATGTACTAACGTACTTCAATAATAGATGGAATAGATATCCCAATACCAAAATTCTCATATAGACAAGGCTATGTTACTTCCACATCACCATTACCTCCGAAACACATGGACACCCTTATCCAAGTAGACATTAATCCATGCCACACTAACATGAGACCAAGGGGGTTGCAAACTTCAATAAAAGTTTGGAAGGAGGTCACAATCACATCAAGTTTATACAACAGATCTAACTCGCCACTCAGGGTGTGTTTCTTCAATTTATTTGCACTTATCTAAACTTATCGGAACTTATCTAAACTGTATTGATACTATTCTGAACTTGTCTTATCCAAATAATACTAAAAATAAGTTGAAAAAAACATAGCCTTAATTAACTTTCTAATGTTGGACAAATTCCTATACAGCATATATCATTTTTTCCTCTTGCTATTTTGTTTTCATTTTTCGAGAAGTTAAATTTTGAGGCTAGTCTCCACTGTCCATAATGCGGCATACTTTGTTGAATGCCAATGTCAATAGAAACACAACAGATTCAACTATTTAAAAGTATGGGCAGTAGATTCAAATGCCATTAATCATATGGACCATCATAAATGCAAAGATTGCTCTTTGAACACCAAAAATTGAAACAACAGAGCATAACACAAATAAGGCTTTTTTTCCATCTCTCGCAACTATCCAAAATCTTCAGCCCTAGTGACCCATGCCCATATAATATATGATATCAACTTCACTCTACACTTACACCAATCACCCCTTCAGGGAAAAGATTTCAACATAGCATAGTTCAGGTCTTCAGGAGAGCCCAATGTTAATCCGAGTAGCATTTCAATCGAACTCGCGCCACATTAACAATATAACTGGCATCCCTTGTATGCTGTATGATCACAAAAGCAAAGAAAAGTCTCCCAACCACACCTTCACTTAGCTGCACTGCTATCTATGAAATCGATCAACTAACATCTCATAATGATCAACCTTATGGCGCTATATTTCCTCCAGGGCTCAAGTTGACGATTTGTTCATAGAATTACACCCATCCAATCACTAACCCAAGTTTATACATCCCAACACAAACAAATAATCATGCCAGGCCATCCAACTCTCAAATGGTTTAACAAAAATCATAACCATTCACAACCTCAAAATTCCCATTTTAGCAATTAAACATATACATCGCCCTAAATAAGCCAAGAAATTGAAATACCACCAATTACTACCTCGATAAAAACCCATTAAGTGAGAAAAACGAATTAGAATCAAATTAAAATAAGGAAATACTCACGACGAGAAATCAGCTTCCAAGCAAGCTTTCCGCTCACTATCAACCTCACGCTCCACGGCTCTTGCAATATAACTCTTGCATCTCTTCTCCTTCATAATATCGATTCTTGTGTCAGCTTCCAACGCTTCTTTCAGCTCTTGCACAATATCAACCACTGATTTTATCCCAACGACATTTCACCCCCTTTTTTTATGAACAATTCCAAAATTCACTGAATTTTTGAATTTGAATTATGAATTAGAATTGTAGTACGTCGTTGATTTGCCTGAATATTGAAGAAAAGGGGTGTTTCAAGTTAATTTGCCGAGAATGGTGAATTGAGCAGTGATGAAATGTCTAATATGTATTGTAGACTCAATGTAAGATTTGTGTTTTGAGATGTGCACTGCTATTTTGGTGTGACTTAGTTTTATTTTGTGGGTTGTGTTATTTCCAGGCCCATCTTTGGTGCTTTTTTTCCCAAATTAAGAGAGAAGATGGATGCATTCATTCGTATCAAGAATAGCGTGACGTTGTAAGACTAAAGAGTATATTGAATTTATTTGATACGACCTTCTAGGTCGCAAACACACTATGAAACGATAAAAATATTGTACATAGAATGTCATAAACTTCTTTGTAGTCAGTTTGTAAGCGGACCTCGAAAATAAGTATGGCGATCAATTCTGTTCCCTAAAAAAAAATATTTACCCTTATATGAATTTTAAGTATTTGAATTGAAGTGTTCTAAACTAACTGTTTACTTACTTTGAAGAAAAAAATTAAAATTCATTTATTACATTGACTTAGATTAGTACAAAAGCTAACAATAAACATTACTGCCAAATTGAATTGAAACCTGTATGGTATAATATAATTCATGTCACATTTATTTACAAAAATATACAATTAGATAAAATTATATTGTACTTAGCTATAAACATTAATTTGATACATCTATATTAATCATTGTTAATGAAATATTACATTTTATACGTTCTAAGCACGCATCGCGTACAACATAAAAAACTAATATAGTTAGAAGAGAAGTAGTTAAAGAAGTAGAGAGAAACAGTATAAGAGGATTTAATTATTTGTTGTAATGGTCCATACAGTTTCAAAAACCTATTTATAGGCAAAAGTGATGGGTATAGTCACATTGTTTTACATTGATTTATACTAAATAAATAATTATTCACCTTAGAAAATACATATAATAATTTTACAACAATTATTGGTTTGATTCTCAATACTCCCCTTTTGAATATTGATTTCATTTATTTTTTTATGTTGATTATCTCTGTTTTTTACAGTTTGTATTAAAATAATGAATATTACCCTTAGTGATTAATAAGTAATGTTCAATGAAATAATGATTTCTATAAAGGTTTTTTTTTTGTTATTTTATTTGCATTTTTATAACGTATAGTTATTTTTTAAACCAGGTGGTTTTTATGTTTTTGTAATGATTTATGAAAAAATAAGTGTTATTGTTCTGAACGGATTATTTATTTTTAAATAACATGGCATATGTTAATTTAAGATTATATTTCAATTATACTTGAAGTGGCCTAATTAATCGATGTATCCAATATCATCAATTTAGTGCTTCAATTCGTCTTAAAAACCTTTGCTAGGAAACCTCGCCTGGAAAAACTCATAGACTAATTGTTAATAAGAGTTTGATAATATGCCTTTTGTGAACAAGGCGGTAGACTCTTTTTCCTCTCTCACAACCATTTGAGCTTTGTATCCTCATTGCAAAACCGTTACCAGGGAAACTATGGGATAAAAACCTGGTCGAAGGGAAAAAGAGTGCAGTAAGTGAAATACTCCTCCTGAATTCAGTATAACTCATGAAGGTGACGCATGCCGATGTTGTGTACCAATGCCTCCAATTTCTTCGATGGAAGTGATTTGGTGAACAAGTCAGTCAGATTATCACATGATTGAATTTTCTAGACCTCAATMTTTCCTTCCTTTTGTAGGTCATGAGTGTAGAAGAGATTGGGTAATATGTGCTTAGTCTTATYTCCTTTTATATACCCTTTACTTACTTGAGTAATGCAAGCTAAATTATCTTCRAAAATCAAGGTTGGATTTTCTGAAACTGTTCTCATTTCTTATGCTCCTTGGATATGGCTAATCATCGTCCTAAGTCATACACACTCATGTCCTATTTCATACAAGACAATTAATTCGGCATGATTTGATGATGTGGATGTTAGTGTTTGCTTTGTTGACTTCCATGATATTTTAATTCCTCCATAGTTGAAAACATATCCATTTTGAAATTTGGCATTTTAGGGGTCAGATAGATATCCAGCGTCTGCATAGCCAATAAGGGTAGCATCTGATTTTATTGCTTGGTAGAATAACCCTAAATCTTGTGTTCCTTTGAGGTAACAGAGCAAGTGTCTTATCCCTTTCTAGTGYCTCTTTGTGGGTGAATTGATGTACRTACCTGGCTAACAAGTTTACTGAGAATGCTATATCAGATCGAGTATTATTTGCCAAATACATCAATGCACGCACCAATGGCACTTAAGTAWGTGAATTTAGGACCAAGGACTTCTTCATTCTCTTCTCGAGGTCGGAATGGATCATCATTCACATTTAATGATTGAACTATCATTGGAGAACTTATGGGATGCGCTTTGTCCATGTAGAATCRTTTTAAAACCTTCTTTATGTAATTTTATTGATGGACAAAAATTCCATTTTTCAAATGCTCAATTTGAAGACTAAGACAAAATTTTGTCTTTCCAAGATCTTTCATTTCAAATTCCTTCATCAAATGTTTTGCAGTTGTTTCAAGTTCTCTTGGTGTCCCAATGATATTAGTCATCAACGTAACTGCAATGATTGAAAACCTCGATTGGGAATTTTTTTAATGCATACAAACAAGGAGTACTTGGTCGTTTTTTAAACCCCTTATTTTAAAGAGATAATCACTATCGATTATACTACTCGCCAGATTGTTTTAAACAATAAAGTGACTTTTTCATTTTAATGATAACATGTCTCTAGGGCTTTTTAGCTTGTGGTTTTCTGGCAACTTTTAATCCATCAGGACTTTCATATCTCTATTATATAAGCCAAGGGGGGAGCAATGGTGTCCCCTATACAATGACGTAAGCACCTTAATGATGTAAAAGACTTAATTGCCTTAAGTAAAAATATAATTCTCTTATTTTTGTACTTTTCATACTAAGCAAATAAAAAAAATATATTGACTATTTTTCCCCATGAATAAAAAAAGAAAGTTATAATTAATTAGTGTTAAAAAAATTCAAATAAAATACATTAATTACATTTGATTAATTTATTCCATGAATAACTTAAACATTGCAAATTAATTTTGAAAAAGTTCAATTAATTAGTTATGAAAAAATTCTAATATAATACATTAATTCATTAGACTAAAATTTTCACAATGAAATCGTTTAATCATTGAATTATTTTGAAATCAATGAATTAAAATATTTTTAAATTATTAATGTATTTTAATATTACTATTTGTAGTGTTAATGTAATTATCATTTAATCTCTTTTGTCGAGAATTCAATTCAAAAAGAAAAAATACATCGAAAGTTTGAACAATCAAATAACTCACCTCCATTTTAATTTGAAATTGTACCTCATTCAGAGTTTTTTTTCTATTGAACATTTGTTAATTTTTAACGACCGTATCGCATCACGTGCTTTATAATTTAAATATAAAAATTTTAAACTGACCGTACGCATCGCGTGCTATATGCTAGTAAATATTCTTGTATCAAGTACCCATACAAGTAGCATTACAACATCGATTAGACGCCATTTGTAAGCCAAGTTTGAAACTGTTCAGCTTACCAAAATCTATGTAGTTGTATCACTACTGGGAGATATGTTCATCATATATCGAATTCCCGAATTTGTGAAATCCTTGTGCCACGAGCCTGCCTTATATCTGGTAATCTCATTATTTTCAGTCCTTTTTCTCAACAAACACCATTTATATCCGATTAGGTTTTTACAACCTATTGGGGTGTCGGTTATACTTCCAAATACATCTTTCTTTCTAGAATTTAACTCTGCTTGATTTCTCTTCCATTTGTCAATCTTTCTTTGAACGACATTCATTCAAATTTCTTGGTTTCGAATCATCTCAATCTTTTCAATGTCGATCGCACATGGAGTGTGCAAAGATTTCATCAATGACAACTATTTTCTTATTCCATTTTTCTGAATAGCCAAAGTTTATTGATGTCTCACTATTTCAATACGCTTCCTTCATCCTTTAGACATCATCATATTTTATTCCTTCTTCATCTTTCTTTGCAAGATTCGTCAACTGGAGTCATTGAAAATTGTTCACTAGTTGGATCATCTTCCTTCAATTTTCGTGGTTGGAAATCTTTTGACCCAAAGTTGTCTCCACCGTTTTTGCGTGCATTCTTCATTTTCACCGCCTTTTCATTATTAGGTATATCAATCGTGTATAAGAGCATTTTCAGCTGTATGTATGATTTGCCACTTTCTTAGATATTGTAAATGCATAGATAATGGATTGCAAATACTTTGTAAGTGAATATATTTTATTCACTTCTTGTCACAGACTTTTGACCTCGATTCCAACAGTCGACAATTTCATTGCATTTCCATGTTTTTCAATTTCTTTCTCTAAGCCTGGGTCCACTTTTCTCTCCCCTAAGGGTGGGAATATTGTTTTCATTAAATGACGGTCAGCAAATCCGAACCGTGAAACAAGTCACTATATTGCTCAAGAATAGTTATGATGATGGTGCTTCAGACCCAACCATATATATTCCAACCTTCTCTGTGACCCATCCTTATTCAGTTGAAGGAGGAGCAATGGTATATACACTACACATCCAAAAATTCAATGGAGACATTTTGCTCTTGACTAGAAACTGACTGTAACGGTAAAATTTAATGATAAGCAGTAGGTTAAGTCTAATTAAGGATGTTGCTGTATTATGGAATATCTCCATGCTGATGATGGTAATTTGAACTCATTAATAGTGTCTTGCTATCAGTTTGGAGTTCTCAAATTGATTAATGATTCTCTAATACCATTTGTGTAGACAATGAGCAACTGGATGTTCACACAAATTCCAATTGACAACAATATTCATCAAAGTTTAGATGTGAATTCTCCAGCATTATCTATCTTCATTTTTCATTATTGTATAATATGGGAATGTGTTCTAAGTCTAATGATTTGATTAGTAATTTTACAAATGCCAACATTTCTAGTTGCAAAGAGACTACATGTGACCACTGTGTTTGAGGCATCAATTAATACCATAAAATAACGAAAATGTGCGCATGCTGTGAACGGCCACAAATATCTTCCTTGAATCCTTTCTAAGATAAGTAGGACTTGGTTAGCAATTTTGGTATTGATCGGTCTTTATTAAATTGCCAAGAACATGTAGAGCATGGTAATTATTGCTCGAGGGATTTTTATTTCTTTATTGTATAGTCCATTGAATTTTCAATTATCCTATGCATTCATTCCAGGGCTAGCATGGCAAGTCGATTCATGCCATAAAATTTATTGTACCTTTTCATCTAACTTCTGGTTAGATGTCACATTTATTTCAATTGGATGTATTTCACACATACAAATCCACTAGAATATGATTGCAGTATTTTTTACGTATTTGTTTCTTGCCATGCCCTTTTTTAAGTGAGACATATAAATTTCCTTTTGATTTATAGTTATTGTCGCTCAAGATGGTAACCAACTTACGTACATCTTTTAAACTTATGAGATCCTTCGAGATTTCACGCGAATATAATGCGTCTTTTGATTACCAATTTTTTCCATTGGAGAGATGACACAAGCTTTTTCTGAATCCTTTAATAATTTGACTGCTTTGCCCAGTATTGTGTTAACAATTTGCTTCACAACATTCTAATTCTGAAAAAATACTCTTTATTTTATAAAATAGATTGTTTGTTCCAACTATCGAGAAAGACACATTGAGTCTTTGCATCCATCTTCCAAATAATTCATACCTTCATTAATAAATAAAGAGGAAATAGTTATAAAGCAAAGCACAACCATATATTTATAACTAAGTATACGATTTTGAAGAAATGCTATACAATATCAAGCATAAACAACATAGATTATTATACATCAATAGATAGAAACCGGACATTAATATACATCACATCAAATATTATATGTTGCTGCATTCTCCAAATAACAAGTTCATTTTCATTTATCTCAAAAGAAATCAGAAACATCAAACTAGGCACGAATCCATTGTGTCTCGTTCACAAAATTTAGCTTTCGCATTTTTGTCTTAAGGGCTTTGAAGTAAATCAACAAATGCTTTGCGGTGCGAAATTCTTCCCCAATGTCCAAATCACACTACATCAGTAGGGCACCCATCTTTCCCTTTGGAAAACCTTATAAGTACTTCCATTGGGTGCCCCTTTGCTAATATCATTGTTTTTGAAATTGTTGTTCTTTGGCAATTTTCTTCTGCCACATCCAACGACCCTCCCGTTTAGTTTCCAAGTCCTCTCCCTCAAACCATTTCGATCCCCAACACCATTAAATCCACCATGAACATGATATCTACTACGAACCATTATAGCCTCCTCGGCCAATTATGGCATCCTCCGCGGCGCTCTATAGTATTGCTATTGCTTTTCGGGCGATATGTTGGATTTCAGTTCATTTTTCAGATGATTGGTTGGACCCAGTTGTCTCTTATTTATGATTGAAAGAAGGATATCATTGTTTTGTTCAACAACTAACAATACCGACAACAAATCTAAAAATTTCGTGAATCTTCTTTTACGGTATTGTGTTAGTAAGATGACATTACTTGCATGAAATGTATCCAATGTTTWTTAATCATTTCTTTTTAAGTGACAATTTTATTACAATTTCTTAGCATGGACACTAGTCTATGCATGGCCGAGGGGTAATCACTAACGCTTTTGAAATCCTGGGATCGTAAATTCTCCCATTCATATTTTGCTTTAGGGAGTTGCACCATTTGTTGGTGTCCATATATATCATTCAAACTATCCCATAACTGTTTGAGATCATCCACAAACAAATATTCATATTTTAAACTTTCATGCAAGTGATGTCTTGAGAACACCAAARCTTTTGCCACTTCTTGGTCTGAGGGAGGATATCCTCCAAGAATATTAGAATCATGAATTGTATGCTCCAGTCCTAGTGCTTTTAATTGCATTTCTGCATCTACCCTCCATTGAAGGTATCTTGTTCCCGACAATTCCATAGGATCGAATTACTTTTTGATTATATCTCTCATATTGACTACAATTCAATTTATTTTATTAGTATTATGATAATAAATCCTTAAAATTATATATTATCATCTCCCCCTGATTTATTATCAAGAGCATAAACAAACATAAAAAAAAGGGGAAAAGGGAGATTTAATCATACAAACAACATCATACAGATATTATTATTATAATATAATATTTAATACATCATAAGAATACAAATTGTGCATTTCACACTAATTAACTAAAGAACAAGAAACATGTGCATTTTCCAATAAAGTAAAGATTAACATAWACTTATTTAATATAATAAAAAAATGATGGMAACTATTAATACAAATAATGCGGCTATTAAAAATAAGTAGATCTCTAATTGCCTTASACTTTCTTCWAAAGATGGCGAGGAAGGTGAAGTATGGTAGTTGTTGGTGGAAACCATGGTGGTCGAAAACAATTTTAATGGATGAGAATGAAAATGAGTTAGTGTAGAGTAAAGTGAGGATAAATGTAAGTAGTGGTAGAAATAAGTAGGAGTATAAGCTTTAACTGTCAAAATACTATATCACAGTCAATAATTGTCGTAAAAAATCGGACGGTAAAAGMAAACTTTATTAGTTTTAAAGTTGCAAAATATATCACACTGAGAATGAAGCCTTAGTGGTCCGAACACTCTTGATCGATATAAAAGATTTTGGGTTTGAAAACAAAAATTTGATGTATCATAAAAAGATACATCATGTTTCATTTTTATTATTTTATTCTACTTTAATATTAGTCTCGGTGTAAAATAGAGAAGTTATCTACGACACGTGCAATTTCAAATGAAAAACTACAGTAACTGAGTAACATAATATAGTTTTACTGTCGTTTTTCAGAAGAAAAACAAACATTGTAGTATTAATAAAAGTACTAGAAAATAATGCAAACAAAGTAGTATGAAAATAATAATAGTTAGTCAAAAATCATATGACATGCAATAGTAGCAAATGAAAGTTTACGTAACTTTGTGAGCAAAGTTTTCATATAGGACACAAATAGTGTTAGTCATAATAGGATAAAAATTTCAATATTAAATCATGGACAATAATGCAACATAATAAAACATGAGCAATTAATAAACAATGGGAGAAAAAAGTTTACTCCCTTTTATTGYACCATGCATAGGTACTTTGTATGAARAAGCTAGTTTTGTCCATAGTTTGTCCAAAATCATGTCATATGTGGAGAATATTTTGTAGTGACTTGTATTAATCAACTCATACGTTACTAAATGAAGTAATTTGGCGAAGTTTGTTGGAGCTTTTTGGGGTAGATTTCGAAACCGCGGGAGGCTTGCGTTTTGGCTTTAAAACTGCAATGGTGCTGCAGTTTCTATGTGAATTACAAAGTGTACTTGTTTGGCTTCAYGCATACAACTTGGACTCCATACATACCACTTRGGCTTCTAGCAWACTTTGACTTTGACACTTCGTAACTCCCTTTTATTTTGCTCGACTTTGATAATCCTTGGCATATATATACACTCATATATTGGAGTATTATTTGTATCATCATTATTTTAGGGTTAATTCCTTATTATAATGTTTTGGTTATTCAAGCCATTTTTGTGGGTTCAAGCCATTTTTGTAAGGAAAACACATTGAGAGCGTTTGTGAGTTAATTCTTGAGAGAATTACCAGTCTCTCAATTGTATTCCCTTTGATTCTCCATAGTAAACATATTCATACTGGCCAGGAGGACATAGCTATCGCATTAATAGTGAACCTCGTTAAATCTTTGTGTGTTCTTTGTGTTATCTTATTTATTTGTTATTGTAGTTTGTTCGATTTCGGCGCTTCCGTCACAACAAACTTGGTATCAGTGCGGGATCTGTGATCCGGGAAGATGAACACTACAACCATGAAGATTAAGAAATATACGGGTAGGAATTATTTTGGGCTATGGCAGATTAAGATGCGAGCCTTGTTGAAACAACAGGGTATTTGGAAGCCTTTGGTCAAAAAATCAAAGAATTCAACTGGCTTGAGCGCAGCGGAATTAGAGGCGATGGAGGAAAAGGCTCACTCCACCATATTATTGTGTTTGGTAGATGATGTGATCACAGAAGTGTCCGATGAGACGTCGGCTTTAGGTTTGTGGTCYAAATTGGAGAGTCTTTATATGACGAAGTCTCTCACCAACAAGTTGTTGAAACAACGGTTGTTTGCTCTGCAAATGTAGTCATGTACGCCTTTAAGGGATCATCTAGACAAACTAATACTATTTTACTTGATTTGCGTAATTTAGATKTTAAGATTGAAGATGAGGATGCTGCATTGATTTTGTTGGTTTCTTTGCGTATGTTTTATGAGAATTTTGTTGAGTCATTTGTGGTGGGTAAAGAAATTGTGAC
>SNQN01002992.1:0-11305 GCA_008642245.1 Bassia scoparia
TATATATATATATATATATACATATACATATACATATATATATATAGTTATATATATATATAGTTATTTCATGTCTAAACATTGTGTCTTTGGTTATTTATTAATTATTCTTGCATATTTGTAGAAGTAAGTTTGATGGCTGATTCTCACCGAAAGTGGATGTATGAGAGATGTGAAGGTCGAAAACTGAGGAAGGAGTTTGTTGATGGAGTAAGGGAATTTATTGAATTTGCTAAAGAACACACGAATTTCAGTGACTCTTTAGAGATTAGATGTCCTTGTACTAAGTGCAAAAATATAAAATATCTGGACGTTGAGAATGTCAAACAACACCTATATCGAAAGGGATTTGTTAATGACTATTATGAATGGGTATGTCATGGAGAGGATTTTTCTAACTTGGAATCAACTAATGCAACAATGAATCCATACATGGACATGGTTATTGATGCATTAGGTCCAAGAGAAGGTAATGTATCTCATGAACAGCTTAGTAATGCCCAAGAAGAGCCAAATCCCGAGTCAAAGAAGTTTTTTGACATGTTAAAGGCTTCAACAGAGCCTTTGTATGAGGGGAGTCGACTGTCGGTGTTGGAGATGGCTTCCAGGATCACAAATTTGAAATGCGAGTACAATTTGCCTCATAGATGCGTTGATAGTTTTTCTGCTCTCATTAGTGAAGCAATTCCAAGCAATAATTTAATGAAGAAGACATTCTATGAGACAAATAAGGTTGTCCATGGCCTTGAACTTCCTCATGAAAAGATACACGCATGTCCTAATGGATGCATGTTGTTTTGGAAGGACAATGCACATCTTGAAAAGTGCATGAGATGTGGAGGAGAACGCTATAAAATGACTTCAAGAGGGAATCGTGTTCCTGTTAAAGTCTTGACTTATTTTCCGATCACTCCAAGGCTTCAAAGACTTTATGCAACTTCAAACCTTGCAGATGAGATGCAGTGGCATTCAAAAAATCCAAGAGAGCCTAGCAAACTATCTCATCCAAGTGATAGTGATGCTTGGAAACATTTGGATACGACATATCCAGAATTTGCTGTTGACTCTCGTAATGTACGATTAGGACTTTGTACTGATGGTTTTGCACCACATGGTCAATACGGTGGGAAATACTCTTGTTGGCCAGTTATCATGACCCCATATAACTTGCCTCCATCGTTATGTATGAAAAAACCATTTATGTTCCTAACCTTGCTTATTCCAGGTCCAAAGAATCCAAAAGGAAACTTAGATGTTTATTTGCAACCATTAATTGAAGAGTTGAAATTCTTATGGGAAGTGGGTGTATTGACATATGATGTGTCTAAAAAACAAAATTTCAACCTGAAAGCTGCTCTTTTATGGACTATAAGTGACTTTCCAGCATATGGAATGTTGTCCGGGAGGGTTTCCTCAGGGAAATCAGCTTGTCCATATTGTATGGATAATAGCAAAGCTTTTTGGCTTAATAATGGGGGCAAGGTGTCATGGTTTGATTGTCACCGTCAGTTTCTTGACCAAAATCATCTTTTCAGAAAAAATCGCAAAGATTTTGTTAAGAACAAGGTTGAAACTCGACCATGTCCCCCGATACTAACTGGGCACCAACTTTGGGAGCGAGTGAAAGAGTATCCAAAGGCCACAGATTCATCATTCCCCTTGAAAGGAAAAAAGAAAGATAACACTGGTTTTAATAGACAAAGCATATTTTGGGAACTTCCTTATTGGAAAGATTTGTTGATTCGCCATAATTTAGACGTCATGCACATTGAGAAGAATTTTTTTGATCAATTGATTCATACAATCATGAATGTGAAAGGTAAATCAGCGGATACACTTAGTGCTCGCAAAGACTTGAAGATACACTGCAAGCGTAGCGCTTTGAATCCAGTTGAAGTTGGTGATAACAAATGGAACATACCTAAAGCTTCTTACACTCTTGAAAAACAACAATGTAAAGTTTTGTGTGAATGGGTAAAGGAGCTTAAGTTTCCTGACGGGTATGCATCTAATTTAGGAAGATGTGTGGATTTAAAATCATGCAAGCTTTATGGGATGAAGAGTCATGATTGTCACGTGTTCATGGAGAGGTTGCTTCCGGTTGCCCTTAGAGAGCTACTACCGGCTAACGTGTGGAATGCAATAACTGAAATTAGCCAATTTTTTCGTGATTTGTGCTCTTACACCATTGAATTTAAGGACATGGAACGTCTTGAAAAGCATATTCCTGAGATTTTATGCAAATTAGAGAGGATTTTTCCCCCTGCTTTTTTCAACTCTATGGAACATCTTCCGGTGCACTTGCCTTATGAGGCAAAAGTCGGTGGCCCTGTTCAATATCGGTGGATGTATCCATTTGAAAGGTATAATCAATATCCTATTCTTGATTTTTGTCAAGAAATATATTGACTTACTAGTTCAATTTCTAATAGATATTTTCTTGTCTTAAAAGGTTTCTTAATCACCTAAAAAGAAAGATTGGTAACAAAGCAAGGGTTGAAGGGTCAATATGTAATGCTTATTTGGCAGAGGAGATTTCTAACTTTTGTACCAATTATTTTCAACCTCACATTGATACAAAAGCTAGAGATTTTGGTCGAAATGTAGAAGTTGGTGGTGATGATGAATTAGATCCAACTCTACCTCCTATATTCAGTTTACATGATGGCCATGCCCCGACCAATGGTGAAGAAAGATTCTTAAATGATAAAGAATTCGAGTATGCGCACATGTATGTGCTTGCAAATTCTGATGTATTAGACGAATATGAGAGGTATTGTAGTATTTCACATTAGTTATTATTATTTCTTTACATTTATAGGTATTTATCTACCCATTAGTTTAACAACTATTGTTTTTAGGATGTTTGAGGAGTTTATGATGCAAACACATCATGTTATTGACCAAGAAGAAGTTTGGACCAACTTTGTGAATTTATTTCCAAAATGGTTGGAGGATCACGTAAGATTCACACCTTCTCTAGCTAAACATGTGAATAACCTTGTAGTTTGAGTTGTTACCTGATATTATTATTACTCTCTAATAGGTTTTGAAGTCTAATGAGACCAATGAAGTTGTTCGTGCACTCGCCATGGGTCCATCTAGAAAAGTGAAGACATGGAAACACTTTATGGTGAATGGATTTAGGTTTCACACTTATGACTATGGGAAACACAAGGCTACTATGAATTATGGAGTTGGTGTCAAAAGTGACGAGGGTGTTGAGTATTTTGGGATTTTAGAAGAGGTTATTGAGTTGTTGTACTTGGGTGTTCAAAATATCTATAAAACAGTGTTGTTTAAGTGTAAATGGATGGACTCAATAAATGGTGTGAATGTCCATAAACACTATAAACTAGTTGATATTAATCATTTAAAAAAATATCCCATATATGATCCTTTTGTGCTTGCGCAACAAGTACACCAAGTATATTTCACATCTTATCCTAGCCTAAAGAAAGACAAAAGCCAATGGTGGGTTGTCTTTAAGACAAAAGCCAGATCTGATATTGATGCTCCAATCGATGAATCCTTTTACCAAGAAACATTAGTAGAAGCTCCAACCTTGTCTTTGATAGAAGAAGATGATGAGATGCATGAAGATGATATGACTGATATAGAGGAGATAGAATATGAGAACCATGAGAATGAGGAGGATGAAGAAGGGGAGTGGGAGGATATTGAGTCCGAAGAAGAGATTGAGGAATATGAAGAGGAAGAGGACGATAATGACGACGACAATGACGACATATATATATAATTTAATTATGTATTTTGTGTTGAATTTGTTAGATGTATTAGGAAGTAGTTAATTTTGTTCAATGTACTTGCGTTATATATGTTATATTTAATTTAATTATGGATTTTGAGAGTGAATTCCTATTTTATTATTAATATCCTTTTATGTCTTTTTTTTATTACAAATGTCCTTTTATGTTGTATTTTATTATGAATGTAATTTTATGTCCTATTTTGTATTTATTATTTATTATTTATTATGAATTTCGTTTTATGTCCTATTTTTTATGTCCCATTTGATATTTATAATTGTATTATGAATTTCCTTTTATGTCTTATTTTATTTATTGTCAAGTATCATGTTTCTCAATAATTTATTATGAGTGTCCTTTTCTTTCTTATTTTATTTATTACAAAAAATTATGCTTCTAATATTTCATTTTACTTTACAGGAAATGAAACGGTTTATGAGAAGTGGTAAAGAAATTAGTGCATCAAGGGGGCAAGGTGATGGATGTAGTGGTGATGTATCAACGGGTTCATTATCCACACCTCAACTGGTTGAGGATCTAGCTACAAAGGCTTCACCTACACCAAATGCTGTAGCAACTCACGCAACACCTACCAATGTAGAAAAGCAAACAACAAAGGTGATGGCACAAACACAATTAGTAGCCAAGCATGCAACAACCAAGCATGTAACATCCAAGTATGCAGCGGCAAAGCAAGAAGCGGCAAAGCAAGCAGCGGCAAAGCAAGAAGCGGCAAAACAAGCAGCGGCAAAGCAAGCAGCGGCAAAGCAAGAAGCGGCAAAGCAAGAAGCGGCAAAGCAAGCAGCGGCAAAGCAAGAAGCGGCAAAGCAAGAAGCGGCAAAGCAAGCAGCCGCAAAGCATGCAGCGGCAAAGCAAGCAGCCGCAAAGCATGCAGCCGCAAAGCATGCAGCACAAGTGCAAGATGATTTAGAAGTAATGACAGAAGAATTAACGCAACAAGTTGTGGACGAGGAAGTTTTAGTTGATACTCCAAATGCAACTAAGAATGAGTTGATTCCTAATGTTTTCTGGTTAGATCAAATTCTTTTCTTTTGTAACTTGTTTGCATTTAATTAGTTATTTCCTAATATTAATTTACCTTTTGTCATTTTGTTTTTCAGGTTTAGTAAACCTACTGTTGTTGCTGGTGTTACAGAATCTTTTAAGGCCCATTACAATCACCCTTACATGAATTGGACGGAGGTGCCGCTAACTGTAAGAGATCGGTGGTTCTCACAGTTTAAGGTGAATGATTTTTTTTCATTTATTTTGGCTTTTAGTTGTATCAAGTGTTGATTGTCGATATAGAAAAGTCCATGCACATTTTTTTCCTAATCTTTAAATGGTTTGTTTTCAGCTCCAATTTACATGGAAACCTGAATATGAGGATATGGTTAGGGAAGATTATGAAAAGAAGGCCAAAGATCGTCTCAAGGATCTTGTAAACAAGGCTTCGAAAGTACCACTCCATAAACGAGTACCATGGATGACTGACAATATTCGTCGGGAATTGAATCGTAAGAGGGAGGACCCTGAGTTTGTTAAGCGTTCTATTAAGGCTAAGAAAAACCGTTGCTCGAACCAATCTGAAACTTCCTTTGACCCTGGCCATCGCCAAGGAAGTATTTCCACTATTGAAGTGGCCGAGCGTTTGGTGAGTTGCTAGTCAATGCATGTCTCATTTAATATTTTGTTTGTGTCTATGGATATGTCATTATTGAAATATAAAGATTGATTTGGTTAAAATTACGCTATCAAACATGTTCATATGCACATGCAAGTTTGTTAAAATTACATTATTGCGCATATTGATATACATATACCAACAAACGATATGATCTGATTGATTTGGTTAATTGTGACAGTCAGTAGAGAACAATGGAGTGCTACCACTTGCTGCAGATGTATATGAGAAAACTCATGGGCTTCAAATGCCAAATGGAGAGAACATGTTGATTGGTGATAGGTCGAAGAAGACTATGGTTAGTATTTAATCAAAAAAAGTTTGTTATTAGTAGTACTAAAAGTTTTTTATTAGTAGTACTATTGCCTAATTCAATAGACTTGGTCACAAAATGACTTTGTTGTGCATAAATGAATTCAAACATTCTAGAAAGCTTAAATGAATGTAATAAGACATGAATGATGTGAGAAAACAAGAAATAGGTAGATTTGTGAGATGTTAGGAACAAAAATGCCGAAAATGGCCTAAAATAGCCTAATTCAATATACTTGGTGTCAAAATGACTTTATTGTGCATAAACTAATTCAAACAAGTTCTAGAAAGCTTAAATGAATGTAGTAAGACATGAATGATGTGTGAAAACACGAAATACATAGATTTGTGAGATGTTAGGAACAAAAATGCCAAAAATGGCCTAATTTCATAGACTTGGTCCCAAAATGACTTTGTGGTGCATAAATGAATTCAAACAAGATCTAGAATGCTTAAATGAATGTATTAAGACATGAATGATGTGTGAAAACACGAAATACATAGATTTGTGAGATGTTAGGAACAAAAATGCCAAAAATGGCCAAAAATGGCCTAATTCAATAGACTTGGTCCCAAAATGACTTTATTGTGCATAAACTAATTCAAACAGGTCTAGAAAGCTTAAATGAATGTAGTAAGACATGAATGATGTGTGAAAACACGAAATACATAGATTTGTGAGATGTTAGGAACAAAAATGCCAAAAATGGCCTAATTCAATAGACTTGGTCCCAAAATGACTTTATTGTGCATAAACTAATTCAAACAGGTCTAGAAAGCTTAAATGAATGTAGTAAGACATGAATGATGTGTGAAAACACGAAATACATAGATTTGTGAGATGTTAGGAACAAAAATGCCAAAAATGGCCAAATATGGCTTAATTCAATAGACTTGGTCACAAAATGACTTTGTTGTGCATAAATGAATTCAAACAAGTTTTAGAAAGCTTAAATGAATGTAATAAGACATGAATGATGTGTGAAAACAAGAAATAAGTAGATTTGTGAGATGTTAGGAACAAAAACGCCGAAAATGGCCTAAAATAGCCTAATTCAATAGACTTGGTGTCAAAATGACTTTGTTGTAAATAAATGAATTCAAACAAGTTGAAAAAAGCTTAAATGAATGTAGTAAGACATAATGATGTGTGAAAACAAGAAATAGGTAGATTTGTGAGATGTTAGGAACAAAAATGCCAAAAATGGCCTAATTTAATAGACGTGGTCCCAAAATGACTTTGTTGTGCATAAATAAATTCAAACAAGTTCTAGAAAACTTAAATGAATGTAGTAAGACATGAATGATGTGTTAAAACTCGAAATAGGTAGATTTGTGAGATGTTAGGAACAAAAACGCCAAAAATGGCCTAAAACTCAACTAACGTGAATGTTTTTGGTTCTATATAATTTTATATGTTATTTAAATGAATGAGGTACTTTGTGTAGGATGAATACAAGAGGAAACTAGCCGAGTACACTGATGAAGGAGTCACAAAAGCACCAGATGAAGTCTTTTTGGAAGTTGTTGGTGGTCGCAAGAAAGGTAAAGTTTATGGGTTAGGTAGCGCATCATCAATGTTTTACAAGTCCGGTACTTCGTCACAGACCAAGAAATCAACTCATGATGCTTCCGTCGTCTCCCAACTTAGCTCACAACTTGAAGAATGCAAGAAAATCGTAGAAGAAAGCAGAAAAATAGCGGAAGAAAGCAAAATTCTTATACAAGCTAAACAAGAAGAACATGAGAAAGAAAAAGGTGAATGGAAGAAAGAGAAAGAAGAGCTTGTAGCTAATATGACAAAGGTGAAGAATGTGGCGAATGAGGTGTTTCAACTAATATTGCAGGAAAGAAGTTTCAATCCTAATAATCCAAAGAATGGTGGTGGTTCCCCATAAATGATGGTTCAAGAACGTACAAAGGTAATTGTATAAATTTTTTGTGCTAACAAACTTACAAAAAACACTCATGGGTTGTTTTTGGTTAAAATCTTTGGATGTATATGTTCAATGTATGGGTTGAAGATCCCTTTTTTTGTATATGAGATAGAGCTCATATTGTAAACGAGAAGCTACTAAGTTGATTAGCTAGAGAACTCATATGGTAGATGTAGTACTTTCAACTTAGTTCATTACCATTATTATACAATGAGTATACTTTGTGAGCTCATTTGTATGAATTATGAGAAACAATTCATTTTCTCGTTTATATTAATCGATCAGCAGGTTTTAATATTATATTGTGACTCGTATATTTGAAAGCTAGTCTCAATAGGTTTTTAATAATCTCCATTTTATAACATTTCAGTCGCTAAGAATAGCGACCACAATATTAGTCTCATAATCGATATGTTAGTCGCAAAATAGCGACCGCCATGTTAGTCGCTACCAAAAAGTTAGTCGCAAAATAGCGACCGCCATGTTAGTCGCTACCAAAAAGTTAGTCGCTATATAGCGACAACTATAATAGTCTCCAAAAAACAGTAGTCGCTAAATTGCAACTAACTTATTAGTCGCTAAAGTAAAAAAGTAGTCGCTAAATTGCGACTACCCTGTTAGTCGCTAAAGTAAAAAAGTGGTCGCTAAATTGCGACTACCCTGTTAGTCGCTAAATGAACAAGGTGGTCGCTAAATTGCGACTAACCGGTCAGTCGCGAAGTAGTCGCAAAATAGCGACCACATCATATTTCAGTCGCTATTTCCAAAATTGCGACCAAGGTTTAGCGACCACCGAAAAATTGGTCTCCGGCGGTCGCTAAGACCAAATAGCGACCGCTTTTATGAGAAAGGCGGTCGCTAACGGCGGTCGCTATTTTGACTTTTTCTTGTAGTGGAACTCGCAATGACCTAGAGGCCGCTAGATGCAGGGGGGGCATTGTGCACTACTCCGCAYTTACCCTTGTTCCCTTATCCATGACCTTTGGTGCATGATTAGATTATAGAGTCCTTCGCCTTGCTTTACACAATTATAGGCAARGCTTAAACAGGGTTCTGCAGCTTCCTGAAAGAAGTGGGTGGCGACTTCCTCTACTCGTTTCAAGTATAATACACACAACTCCAAGCATACTCACGATATGCGAAAGCAAGAATTCAATACTAGCAAAACCAAAGTCATCACCTAATTGTACCCCTCGAGGCAGAGGGATCGGATCCAGTCCGRCCTAGTGACGCCCCATCGCCTCTACACTAGGATACATTCTACTTTGATGGGAAACTCGTGCTGGATGATTGATGAATCAATCACCTATATTTCGTGATGTTCCCAAGCAAAACAGTCTTTATACGTTTGTAGTACTTTAATAATGGAAAACTTCTCATCCTTTGGAAACTCCTTAATAATGTACGTATACCTAGGATTTTCCACTGTACCAAGATTCACCACCTCAAGAGGACCATAGACTTATTGCCTAATTACCTCGCTTTTAGCCCATACTTTTACTTCCTCTTCTTACCTTAGAACCCACCTATAGGATAGGACGAGGGAAAAKTATGACCATCAAAGCTCTCTTTCGAAGATATGTTAGCATCTTCATAAATGATTGAGTTTACCTCTATACCATATTAAGCATAATGACTTGCATAAAGATTAGAAAAAGCTACAGTAGGGCCAGATCTTATTTTAAAGTTACAATCCGTTAAATTCATATAACAAAGAAAAGTCTAGATAAGACAAATTACATCAGGCATGATAGCTCTCCTTCCCCTAATACTGTTAAAGACATCATCAAATTTGCCCCCAAGAGATGCTCCATGAACATCACATGATATGGGGTAATCCTTCAATTATGAACCCTTCACTCCTTGGGGAACTTCGGATGTGTTTGTTCCTCATCATCCTTAGCAGCCTCTTTAATGCAACTAATTGCACTTGAAATAACTTTGACCCTAGGTGTTGGTTGAGTTTCAAGTTTAAGAGTAATCCCTTCATCACTAAGCAAGGTCCTCATGAGTACCCTGGAAAAATCTTGGTTAGTATCAATCAAATAAGCAACAACATCAGCACAATCTACCTCATACTCAAACCCATTCCATAAGTTTGGAGCAACAATTCTCTTATGAGAATTGCATGAAATTTTCCTTCCCCTTTTACTATAAAGAAAGCTGACCAAGTCATAGACATACCTACTTGAACATTCATGGATGCTAAACCTTCAGTACCCTCAGATCGCCCCCCTTAAAAATGACGGGCTACGGCATAAGATGTGATTGAGCTAGTGTCATTAACACTTTTCCTAATCTTAATAGGCCATATATGTGTTCTACAACTAACTGGTTCTATTCTGCTCATATTGATTTTTCACACTTTTTCCAAATTTAACTGACAATACAGGATTACTATGTTGTTTTTCCACACTCAAATCTCTCATCAAGTGTTCTAACATACTCAACCTGTTCTTTGGCTCTTATAGTTACAGTATCAAAAGAGGGCACTAGACTAGTTCCTTTATCCAAGTTATTTCAAGCTTGCTAATATAGTAGTATGGTCTTACTTGTAGCCTCTATCTGGTTCTGACTTTTGGTCAGCATGAAGCATTCGCTCGACTTTAGCTCAGCAAGCTCTAAAACGCTAGTGGGTAGGGGGACACACTCGCAGTTGCAAAGCACTCAAACTGCATGATCGCCCTTTTGAACAATTTGCCAAGAAATTCCAAATCATCACTTGATCACCTCTAAATTAAGGCTTTTCAAACAATAAGTCTAAACTAACAACACATCTTTTGCAAAGCTTCCTGTCCATGCTTAGCCTAGTTCTTTGTCTTAGTGGGATCTTTTAATCCCTCTTTAGTTATAAGGATGGTTTTGCAGATAGACGCGGTTTCACATGGATGTCCCTGAATTGTCTTTCTCTTAGAAAATTTTCTTCACGAAGGTCTCTCTCTAGCTCCAATCCAAATGAACCTAGCCCCAGAATATTTCTCTTCTGGCCCTTTCTAGATCTGCACCAAAATGAGGCTCCTCTTTGGTAATTACGTTATCGTGTTCTCTCTTCAACCACTCTCATCCCCCAAATGAGTCCCTCAAACAAAGACAACTTTAGCTTCCCTTTAGCAAGCTACTCATCCACCATGAACTACTATTGTTTGTACTTGGGTGACATTGTTTCTTTGATTAATCTAGCCTTTTCCTGACTCTTCTATTTCTCTTTGGCTAGAGAGAAAATTCATCTTCACATTCCCTATCTTTGATAGTACTCTGCATTCCTCTACATGGCACCTCTCCATGGTCTCCTGAGTTTGAATTAAGAGACCTCAATCTTTACTACTTAATTGAACTATTTTAGGTTTGGCCTAGCCTTATTATGACTGATTATAATAAGCGCAAACGATGGAGGGTTGATTGAATTTTCCTTGAACCTTTCTCCACATGAGATGTTTCCTTAGGCACCCAACTTGGGTTGTTAGGGATGGTCTTCCAGTCGTTACTCAGTTCATAAGCTGCAGGCAATAGTCTACACAAGATAGGACACATAGTAAAATAGCAATTTCTACGTGTCTTCCATCTGCTTTTGGTTTGCAGAGGAAACCTTTGAGTTCCTCCAT
>SNQN01002992.1:11550-25160 GCA_008642245.1 Bassia scoparia
GTATGTATAAGCCTTTTTGCTTTTGTCCTTACTATGATCAATTTTGGCATTGGCATAATCAGATTGTCCATGATCAGACTCAGCTTTCTTCCTTTTGGGTTGGAAATTAGCATGATTAAGCAGCTGGTATTCTTGCTTTGAGTTGACCAAACCATCAGTCCTCATCTTTTTGTTTATGAAGCCTTTAAAAGCATTGCACTAATTATTTGCATGTGCAGGCGTGCAGCACTGAAATGTCRTTTGTATACATTGAGATTGTCATAATACTGCTCTTGGCATTTCGRAGCAACTAGCACTCCTTCCTCCAAAATTCGGTTGTATAATTTCACAGCAATAACAACTTTAGAAAACTCCTACATGCTAACATGAGAAAGGACCTTAGTATCAATACTGACCATGTTACAACCCATTTCACATTTTTCGAATTCTAACAAAAAAATCAGAATCTACATCACATGTATTAGCACTTTTATCAGGGAAATTAATGTTTCCTTTATCAATTTCACCCTAAATTCTATTCCTAAAAATTACACAATAACCTCTAGTCTTATGGGTGCATGTATCATGCCATTTGCAATAGACTTTTCCTTTTATTTCATTAGGTTCTCTGTCCTTATGTCGATCAACTAGTTTAATCTTCTTAAATTTTAACAACCAATCAAAGATTTGATCACACTTTTTGATGTCAAATGTATACTCTTTTTTCTGATCAGTCATAAAATCTTTCTTTTGAGAAGTTTTTTTGTTAATTAATTGAGGACATTTAAATAGTGGGCCATGGGCAAATTCAGCCATGGCCGCATCATAATGTTCATCATCCTAATCTGTATACTCTTTTGTGCTATTGGCATAATTTGATTCTTYAGCTAAATATCATTCATATTCAACTACAACACTAGAGAGAGCCACAAAATCAGGGAAATATTTACCCTAGAATTTCTTCCTAAAAGGAAAAGACATCCTTTTTTTGGCTATCAAAACAAATGTAGACTCGGATAGGTTAAGATGAAATCTGATCTTCGCACTCTTAAACCTATAGCGATGTAATCCTCCATAGGCTCTCTCTTTTTTTGTGTTATCTTGGCCAGATCTTCTATAGAGACCCCAACTTCCACTCTAGTGAAATAGCGAAGAAATTGCCCTTGAAAGTCTTGCCAAGACTGTAGCTGTCTCTTATACACATCTAGATGTGTATAAGAGACAGTCCCAAAGGCGCCTGGAAGTTCTAAGCCTGAGCATGTGGATGCTAGTTATCAAGATAATATATAGGATGCAGTATTTCCTCTATGAATTCTTGTTATATCTGGCTCTGGGATGAAGACCTAGACCTCTAATATTATTGGAATTTTGTGTTCCTATCGTCTGAAATCCACCATAAGAATTACTTTATCCTTGTGATCTTTGCTCCCAGCGATTGCCTTAGGTGGATGAATTTGGTTGGTGTAAGCTTGAGTTTGATAGCCTTGATTCCCAATTTGAGGAATGTGTGTRTGTGTGTGTTGTGGTTCATGAGCAGCAAATATGGATTCTGGGTATACGCCCATGTGTGGCCGTTTGAAAACCGCCAGCTATGTTAGATACTAC
This sequence comes from Bassia scoparia, assembly GCA_008642245.1. Classification (NCBI taxonomy): domain Eukaryota; kingdom Viridiplantae; phylum Streptophyta; class Magnoliopsida; order Caryophyllales; family Amaranthaceae; genus Bassia; species Bassia scoparia. The sequence continues at coordinate 13,135 of SNQN01002992.1, forward strand.
CCCATTACCATAACTGTTAGCACCTGCACCAGGATTCGTTCCTGTGTGTGGAACGACCCCCATTGACGCAATAAAAGCRATTGGGTTTGGAGGCAAAGAAAAAGAAGAAGGTCTAGGATCATTGTGGTTATAGCATGACTCATAACCTGACCTTGGGTCAGCTTCCCTCCTCTGAATCCTKCCCTTTTGATAGACATACATCGTGGAGAGGGATACTCTATTACATTGTCTGAAGGGTTGGACGGACATTAGATCCCATCAAATTGGCAATTTTAGGATAACCTAGAGGAGTTAACTCCCTTAGGTTGTCGATGGTTATTCCTAAACCATGGGCAGTTAACACATTCAATAACCTCTCATTTAGTTGATTGTATTTCTCTACCAAAGGCTCCAACCAAGTATCTACCTCAGTTGCTACAATTTTAGACAAATCCACATTAGTAGTATTTCACATTTCGTTGATATGTCTAGTATAATCCTATCCACCTGTTTGGTAACCGCCTATTGGGAGTGAGAGMCAAAGTTTTTTGGCAACTCAGTGGTTATCACTCTAATGTTTCATGTACCAGAACACAATGGAGGTTATTGAACTATTCCCTATGATTTTCTTTCAAATCCTCTAGCAAACTTTTAACAATATCCGCATATTATGTRTATATTGAATTGAGCAAGTTTTTAGTGACAAGAGAATGATTGTCCCCCTGTTTAGATGCAAACCTCCTAGTCTTTGCGTTTGAGACTCGGTGTGCTAAAGAGGAAGAAGACCTTCATCAGATTGTRGTTGTGGAACAATATCTAAATCACCAAGATTCTCTAGTGAATTCTCATGATTTTGATTGGATGAATTATCATCCTCTTGATTTACACTTCTTCGAGTAGATATCCTAGGGGTCATGGTTGAGACTCAACTTATGCAACACAAGCTTCTCTCCCACTATGGTCGTCAAAAAACCCGTTGTGGTGATTTTGGACTTCACAACTGCCCAATATTATTTTTGGTTCAGTATGGGCTGCTCCTCTGGTTACTGGTAATAATGTATAACCTCGCTACCGTAAAAGTCTCCTAAGGTTGTAGACAAAGACTAAACAAGGTATTGAACTTTTATATAAAGCCTAGTGTGGAATGATATTGAAGCTTAGGACAAACAAGATTGAAAAGATGCAAAAGCCTTCCATTAAAATGGTAACGATAGAGTCAGACTACAATTGTATTACAAAGAAGGATGTTTACCTCCATGTTCACACAATTGAGAATGAAGTACCAAACAATAGAGACATGAAGATAAAAATGCTAATAATGCTAATCTACGCTAAACTATACTTGGCTACTAAGCCAAGTGCGACTAAGGAAAGCAGTAAATGCTAAATGAAGATAAATTGATTGTTTGATGTGTTATTGATTCTTTTCTTCTGCCTTATGTTGTTTAATTTATAGGCCTCRAGTGATGAAGAACATGAGGTGACATTTGATGATGGTTACTTCTATGACGACGGTTGTTTGGCGCTTCTCCCAATTGAATCCTTTCCTTTTCCTCTAAGCTTCCATTCAAACCGTACTGCGCTTTCTTCTCTAGCCGTGCATAATGGGTCACTTCCATTTCCTCCCTTTTGACGCTTATGTTCATATCGCTAGACTGAAATATATGTGAAATGTCTTACCTCGGTCAATATTAGTCAACAAGGTCAATTGAATATTGTTAACTAGTTTAGGGCCCGGGGTGCGATGCACGATATTTAGTAAATTTATCCATTAAAATTCTAAAAAGAGTGAAATAAATTTTCAATTTAACATTTGTATGAAAAGTTTGTATTGTATAAAAGAATAAAAGTTGATATAAAAAGTTTAAGATGAATGAAAAATTCCAATTTTAAAGTCTAGTTAAGTTCAGTAAATCATATAATGAGTTGGTAGTTTGGATAGAAGAAGTACCTTGTGATGTCCAAGGAATTGTACTTTCTGATATTTTTGTTTGATTAATAAAATTTAATGCTTTTCTCGTAAAAAAAAAGATGAATGAAAAATTCACTGCATACATCACGTGCATAGAAAACTAGTATACATATAAGCGAATCATTGAGTGACACTTGTCAACTCCACATCGATTCGCTTGACTTATAATATAGAACTAGTGGTTTGGCACGGGCGATGCCTCGGATTGTCGTCAAATATAAAGTTATTGCATAACATTCTAAATTTCATAATTTTTTATATTTTTTGATTCTTTGTATAGAAATTTGAAGATAACTTGCTAAAGTGATACATTATTCGAGAAGATGACAATTTCAAGAAATGAAATACTCCGTATAAATATAAAAAATGGAACGTAACTAAACATTTAAAGTAAAAAAAGCCGATGAACATTGAAGGGTTCATATAAAAATTCTGTGAACATTTAAATCGCTAACATAATAATTGGTTGAGTTGGTAAGTATGTCTTATGTCATAGAAGAGATCTTGGATTCGAATCTTACTTCATACAACTTTTTTAATAATAATTAAATAAATAATSCGCGTATGTGTTCGTTTATAATTGGTACACGTGGCGACACTTGGCTTAATAACAAATGAGTGACACACGTTGCTTGGCACCCTTTTTAATACTCCGTATATGTTTATAGATACTAGTTTTTTTTTTTTTGCACACGATGCGTGCAGATATTAAAATGCAATAATTGATGTAAATGCTCCATTTATCGTGAAAATTCTATTTGGTAATTGTCATATTTCATAAGAAGTATTGTTACTTCATTATATCATATTAAATTAGCTTAGAACAGGATTTAAAAAGTATTTAGATCAAATTTATACATTTGATTCACATAAAAATTTTGGTTGATTAATGTTATATCCATATCCAATTTTTATTTTTTAGTAAAATATACTTTTTCTTGAATTTGGCATACAGTTGATTTCGAGAGGTTTTTTAAATCAGCGGAAATTGACAATTATAGATTATTAACGGCTTTATTACGTTCGATCTAAAAATTAAATTTATTCAATATACCTTAAAAATCATCTTCTATTAATTAAATTATAGGTATTATAATTGTGGTCAATACTTTTTAAAAGTTTTAAACAATGTTATTTTTTGAACAACTTTTTATATGTCAAAAAATTACTCCATATTTAGGCTTTTTTTTAATGGTAAGTTGAGACTGATTGATTATTCATATTTAATTTTTCATTTTAATTAAAATCATGAGGGCATTATTGGTATTTTCCTAGAGGACACGATAGTTCTCTTGGGCCTTATTAATAATGAGATAGATAGATAGTATAAGTATCACATAACGTATTAAGACCGTCGTGAGAAAACGGTCCAGAATGCAGCTAAGAATGAACACGTGGTCCTGGTGCAAATGTTCATTTCCGGAAAATAAAAATGTCATTCTTCCGAAAATACAAGTGTTCATTTTTCAGAATAAATTTTACATTTGAAAAAGCAACATTTTACATGTTGAGATTAACATTTTAGTTTTGGAAATGAACATTTGTCCGGGATCATGATCCCGCGGGGATCATAGTTAGATATTTCCGACTAAGGAATGTGCATGTGTTTTTTTAAAATCCTGGAAGCCCAAAGCCAGAACATTTGGCACGAAAGGCCAACTACTTGTCCAAGTGCTTAAATTTTCCAAAATTGAAATTATTAATCAACGGAATAATCAACAGTTGAACACTTTCATTTTCAAGTGTCACTCAGAAACTCAAACAGACTCAGTCGAAGCAGAAATGGCGACGACCTCCAACGACGAACCTTCAAAATGGTCGGATCCACCACCCGACATCCTCCTAGCAATCGCCGACCACGTCGACTGCAACCTCGATATCGTCCGACTTCGCTCCACTTGCCATTCATGGCGTCTTTCTCTCTCCTCTTTCCCACCAATCACTCCTCATTTCCCCCTCAAACTCCCGAACAACCTCACCCTTCTTCAACGCACTGTCTTCCTTCTCTCTCCCCTCTCCAACACCCAACAAAGCTTCATCATCAAGGTTGAGGAGAAAGAAGACAAACCCAACACTTTCTCTCTCATATACCCACTTTCTACGCACGGTAAATTGCCCCAATTGTCAAAAACCCACATCAGCCTTCTCGATTACAGAGTTACCCGTGTTTGTGACTTGTATGCTGTATCGTTGGTTAGGCCGTTTTTTCTCAAGGTTGTTGTTGCGAGGAACTTTTTCAAGAATGGGGATCTTGTTGTATTGGCGTTGAATCTTGGKGGCAAATTGCAGCTCTGGAAGACCGGTGATGTGGAGTGGACTAAAGTTGAATGCTCGAATCATCATTTCGATGATATTATCAGTTTTCGCGGGAAATTCTATGGAATTACTGATCGGAAGGGGAGACTTGTGATGATTGATTCGAGGTTACAACCAATTAATTTGGTGCCTAACTTGATGTATGGGAATGGGAGGTGGGCGTCTTTGGTTGAATGTGATGATAAGTTGTATTTGGTTGATCGCGAAATCGATCGAAATGGCGGGGCAAAATTAGGGGTGTTTAAGTTGGATGATAAGGGCAGGTTTTGGGATTATGAGCCTAATTTGAATGGTAGTGTGTTTTTCTTGGGTGATGATGCCAATTTCTCGCTGTCTCGAAAAGTTTATGATGGGTGTACTAGGGATGCCATTTACTTTCGAGGTTTGGAAGTTCATCCCCTTCATGGTCAGGCAGTTGATAGATTTGCCCAGGTTTTTGACATGAAAACTAACACTTGTAGTTACTTGACTGGGTATGAGGATTCTAACAAGCTGCATTGGCCGCCTTTGAGCTGGTTTATTGGGGCTGCAATGGATGATCTTCCTTGATTTTTGGTAAGTCGAGTTGTTTCGAGCTTGCATTTACTTGTGATTCTTAGCTTTAGCTGGTTCTTATGCTTTCTGAATGATGCTTGGTTGAATTGTTTGAGTGATTCTTGCTTTAATTGTTGTTAATGTATGTAGCAACTAGCAAGGGCATGAATTGAACGCAATGATGCATATTTTATGATTGATCAGCTAACATAATGTCTGTGACAAAAGTGTTTGTTTCAAAGTTGTTTTGGGCACTTGGTGCGTTAGTGTGTATTCTGTATGCAGCTTATGCTTTATGGTGAAATGTTTTATGCCTAATGATGAGGGTTACTATGGTGCGTATTCTGTAGGATGACGATTACTATGGTGGGTTTACAATTTAGATATCCTTATGAAGTTATATATGGATGATGACTACTAACATGATAGGTCTAGAGAGGAAATTTGGTCAATCTTTGGTCTGATTTTAGATGAAGAGTTACTTATCCTAGATGTGCTTGACATAGGCTCATAGCCATATTTGATGAATTAACCATACTTTGAACATTGACTTTACTCATTGCTACAACAACACTGCTTTCGAGGAAAAAATAGTGTAAACTTTTAGTATATATGAAGTAGCTTTTAAGCTTATGCATAGTGACCAAGATTCAATGCTACCAATTGGCAACATAAACATGAAATTCTGGATCCAAGAAACCAACCAAGAGGGCTTAAAAGTCTTCTCACCTTGAGGCTTTAAGTGATCCATTTCCATGCTTGATTCATTTATTACTCTTGCCACTTTGTAAGCTTTGTTGTCATTATTTTTGCTCCTACTTATCTTTTCCAATTCTAAATTGTAACAGGATACTTAACTAAAAGTGGGTGTTAGGAGAATATAATCTGGTGCCAATTGGTAAAAGCTTAGCCAAACCAAAATAGAGGCTTACTCTTGATGGTAACCCCCATATAATGCAATAAGTAGTCACTTATGTGAATAGCAAAGAATTTGAGGCTCTAGGTTTCATGTAAGTACTGTCTTGATGAAGTATGCACCCGGTTCTAGTGAATTACTTGATTGTAAAAAGAAGCTATTTGCTGTAGCAATTCTCTTCATGTGAAAATGAGGACCTGCAACATTAAGAACACCGTCCAGGCTAGTAAAATACTCATAAATGAAATGCATGCCAAGACATTGGTCGTTATATACTTATATAGGACCCCTAGGCGAGTCCAATGACTATGCTGCTTTTAGAGGCAAAACTATTACTCGTTTTATTCCCTTCATCCCACTAAGATAACAACATTTGACTTGATAGTTGATATAGTCTCCTAAATTGTATATGATTGCCTATATATTTAATTGTACTTAGAAATAAATTATACAAATTTAATACGAAGTACTTTGATAGTATATATTGTAATGATTCAAAGTAGGGCATATATTGTTCTCAAAATAAAATGAAATCATATTATAAATGCTTTAAAAGGTGCTATGACATGACACAATGAAAATAAAAGAGCAAAAGAGAAGCAAACATGGTTCTACATTTCTACAAGCTTAATTTTTGCTAAGTAAGTTACTAGTGTACTAGAAGTATTAGAACTATACTACTCCAAATTRTGTTCATCACTATCATTATATCCATTCTCATTTGCTTCCGTGGATCCATTTCAATCAATAATTCTCTGCACAGTAAATAAAGCTATTCAATTCTGCAAATTAAGCAAAGAATAGGGGTGGAGAAGGAGCAAAGAGAAGCAATCATGCTTCTACAAGCTTAATTTGTTTTTGGCCCACAATTGTGGGTGGGGGTAGGTCAGTTGGTTGCTGGTTGTGGTTGATTGTTGGTGGTGATTTTCGTTTTAGCCRTTGACAAATTTGCAATATTATAAGCTTGTTTTTGGAATCTTAAGTTCTTATAGTTTTGATGAGGTGACTGTTAGTTACTTGGGGAGGGGATTAATGGTTATTTAAATAAGGTAGATGCATGTATGGCATTTTCATTGAGAATATCATATTGAGTTTTAAGTTCACTAGGAGATCACCCTTTCTCGAATTGGGGCCAGTTTTGTTAGGAAGCTTCATCTTCTTCTTCAATACTCCATATCAATCAACCTTTCTTCCTCTATTTCTTTTTCTGATCTTCTCTAATCTGTTTTCTCCTTTTCCGGTCCTTGATTCTTAATCTTATCATATATTTCCTCCGCTCCTATTTAGTTGCAACACTTTGGCTTTTCCATTGTTTATCATTACTCGTTTGACTAGCTTTTGTGTTTCATATGTATGATAAAATATTGTCATGTGGGATGTAATTAGATTCGTCTCCATGTGTACTTTATTAATATCTAATTTTTATAATTTTTATCAAAACACATTTTAAGATATTTACAATATAAATTGTGCATTGGTATGTGTCAAAAGTGAAGTGTTGCAGCTAAATAGGAGCAGAGGAAGTAGTTTATTATTGGGATTTTGGTTTTGTTTAATTCCTCAAGTACCCCCGAGTTTTAGAAATGTCTCAGGTACCCTTCACCTCTGAGATATTAGCTGAAATACCCKTAATGAGATAAATTCCGTTAAAAATCTCTAACACCGTTAGTCTATGATCCCTAATATAACTTTCTCCTCCATTAATCACCCATCTTCAACCTCCATACTCATCTTCACCTCCCATCTTCACAATCTTCAATTCACACCACGAAAAACTCAAAAATAAATATAAATTTTCAAAACCCAGAATTAAATTTTGACAACCTCAAAGTATTAAAACGAAATCGAAATCCAGAATCAACTTCATAAACTGAAATAATTCCAAAAATAAAAAAAAAAAACAATGGGGAGTAAAAATGATGCCCAGAAACTCAAATTAAGATCAAATTCTGCAACTATCAATATTCCGCAAATCTGATGGCATACTCCAACTTCATATGTACTTAAATATATGGCATTAGTCCCAAATTCAGAAATTCTTAGATTAAAAAATTAAATTAAGCTTTTGTTGAAGAAACTTAAACGAATTAGGAGAGTTAAAAAATCAAGATCAGAAGCACTCCGATTTGCAATTTGATGATCAGCAGAAGCACTCTTACCGAAGTTCCGACCCACGAACCAGAACCACCGTACTGACTCGTGCAACTCAACCCGCGACCACGAACATTGACCTGCGACCCCCCCCCGCCCACCACGCCTTATTCGCACCACATCACCCTCCTCGAATTGCGAAATCGAATGGGTCAAATTCCGTTTCGTCGCTTCGAGCTAGTGGTTCGATTTTGGGGGGGGGGATTTGATCTGGGTTGGTTGTGCGATTGGTGGTTCGAGGGTCGTGGTTCATGGGTCGTGGTGTTTGGAGGGTGGTGGTGGGTCAGTCATACATTGAAGAGGGGTGGTGGTTTGGTATGATTTTAGGGGTACGGTGAATAGTGTGATAATAGGTGATAAGGGTGATAATAGGTGTTTAATTAACTTAAATATGGTTATTAGGAGTTAATGAGTTAAATTAGGTGTTAATTAATTTAATTAGGGGTTAAACACTAACAGCGTTAGTTTTCCATCTATAATAAGGGTATTTGAGCTATTTTGTCTAACCTCGGGGGTACTTAAGGCATTTCTAAAAACTCGGGGGTACTTGAGGAATTAAGCAAAACCTCAGGGGTACCTGAGGAAAAATCCCTTTATTATTTTGGTGAGGGTGTTTATGTCATTTTATAGAAAATGATTTATTTAAAAAAAGGGAGAAATATAACTGTAGCAAATAATATGAAACTTTCTAAAATGGAATATATGTGTAGTAGTCAGGTTTTCGTATCGTAATAAGGTGTTCAKAAATATTTTAACACCCCCCTTTGGGAGAAAATTCCTACTTCCATGATACAGGAAGTGAATTTGATTGGGTTTCCATGGTAGGCTGATACTATGCAATGTATTTTGGCCCTAATTGTGTGCGTAAAATTTTCTATTTTTCCTTGTTTACTCCGAATTATAGCATATCTACCCATTAAACCCACGGGATTTAGAATTGCCTTTGGTGAAACATCTTAGAATGAATGGATATTGGGAAGACAAGGGTAATGTAGGCATTTTATAATRAGTTCGAATTTAGATTGTAGGAGTTGATAGAAGTTTCTAGAGTTTGCTAAGTTAGTACGAAGTATTATCTATAAATAGTGCTAATTAGGTAGAGAATAGTTATGTTGAAAATGATGATGAAAATTGTGTAATGTGTAGTGTAGTGTTAGTGGGAGTGGGAATGTAAGCTACTCAAAAAGCTGTCATCTTGTTACTTTTTCCATTGTAATACATTATTCTCCATGTTTCCCTTAGCCATTTATTCGTATTGTTCACAATTGTTCAAAGTTACACCTTCATTTCAATCACCAAGACACCAACCCGATTGTCAAGTACCCAACCATAACACATTTGAAACAAATCTAGGCATAAATGCTAATTCTTTCGCAACAAATTTGATTACCATGACCACCCCCAGATCTAGGCCTACAAATGAGATTTTAGTCAATTSACACTTTATTTGTATGGCAACATCATAGGGGAAGGAAAAGGAGAGAACAAGAGGGAAGGGGAGGGAAAAAGCATGGGAGCATGAGAATTAGCTTGCGTTTTCCTTCCCTTCCTAATTATTCAAAAGTCCAAAATTTTTTGAACGATTGGAAAGATTAGAAAGGAAAATGCAAGCTAATTCTAATTCCTTTCACTTCCTCCATATCATATGTAAACAAGGGAAGACATATCACTTCCTTCACTCCCTTTCGATTGATTCCTCTAAATCCATAAATGGGGAAAAAAATCTTTAGGAACTTTGGAGCTCACAATCTTTTGATCCCACGTAATTTTSTAGGAATCATTAACTTTCGATTGTGTACACTTTGAGAAGATTTAATTGGAATTTTAAAGCACATAACCTTGAGGATCTAGGAGGTGCTTGAACCCGAAATCTTTAAGTGTACCAGAATTTTTGCAGTCAAATAATATCTTGTTTGAAAAAAGGGCCAACTTAATTCTTCAAATAATTTGGAATGCACTTATGCTAAACAACTGTTCCTTTGAAGTCAGACAACCCTAACGCTTTGTTTTGGATAGCACTAAAGGCATGAGAAGGGAAGGGAAGGGAAGGGAAAGAGGAGAGAATGGGAGGGTAAGATGAGCTTTATTTTTCCTCCAAATCTTTTTGATTTTAGAGGCATTTGGCTATTAAAGAAGGATGGAAAATGGATCTCTCCCTCCATCCACTTTCTCTCCAAAACTTTTTACACATACAAGTGAAACTGTCCCCCACTCTCTCTTCGCTTTCTTTCATTTATCAAAATAAAGTTCTAACATTGTGATAAGACCCTCATTATTAAAAGTRACATGAATATTGGTTTATTAGTTCATTCTTYCTAGAATCCTAGGTCTTCTGATAAGACCCTATGCAGTTCTGCTGTAAGCTTACTTTTCTATTTTTGGGATTTGAAAATATTTCGTTTGTGATCTGGATGTAATGATGTATTTACTTTTKAGAGAAATGCAAGTTTACTATTTTCTTGAAATTTGCTTTCTAAACTGTGCTCTGCCTGGTCGGCTTGAAAATTAGGCTTTCCAGCACCAACTAAGCCTGAGTTGTCAAACCACCTTGTCACTTGTTTTTTTATCAGTGACGATAGAGGACTAGAGGAGTTTATTCTTTTTTTWAAAAAAAAAATGAACATGGCAGATTCTAAACCATGAACAAGGAAAAGGTCAAGATGTGAAGGGAAAATGTAACATCTTGACTTGGCCAATCTTCCAATCATTGTTTGGGCGGATTTCCTGTTTGCTGGCTGTTATTACAGTAGAAATGCTCATTATTGTACGGCTGGCTTTGTATCTACCTACTCGGCTTCTCATTACCCTAGGCCCCTAGTCAATAATCCRTTCTTAACTATAGTTAATAAATTTGTGTTAATAGTCTTATTATCAGATTATAACAGCCTTCTGAATATACTATAATAACTGATCACCTGAAGTTGTCCTGCAGGTACTCGTCGTCTTGGCATGGAGTAACTATCTTGACTCATTTTACTCCGCAATTTCGTCAGCAAAATGTATGTGGAATGACTGCGTKAGGTTTGCCGAATTGCCRGGTTGTATATTTCAGTGTGCGTCTGTRATGTAATTAGTAGCAACTCTTGTGTGTATCTGTAATGTAATTAGTAGCAACTCTTGTGTGCATCTCATTGTCTGCCTTCTGAACTCCAAAAACTGTCCTGTTTTTGGGTGTTAATAAGAAGCTTTATGGTGGAGGGTATCATGACCTCACTGTTGATGATTGAATGAATTTTTCACGCTTCTTGTCAGGGTCAGTCTTACTCGTCAGGTAGCATGAATGATGTTGGTCAGTTGGTGGTTAAAACTTCAAGTCTTTAACACTTCCATCTTGATTTATTTCCATATGTTGCAATTATTTTTCAACCGTTTTCGAAATAATTTGCTGCACTGGATTGAACAAATATCTAATAAGGAAAATACTATGGTCGAAACTTTTGGATTAGGTGCTTGGACCATGGTTAGGCGCGGCCTAGATTAGGGGAATTGGTCTCATGTCTAGGCACTTGGATTAGGTGCTTGGAAGTTGGACCACCATACAAAATCCAAAAGTTTTGGACCAATTCTAAAAAATATTGTTCCAAACTTTTGGATTAGGTGCAGCGATCAGGTTCGAAATTTTGGATTAGGTGTCTTAAACATGGTCCAAACTTACAATCTAGACATTTAATATTAGGGAGTCTAACAACAATTTTGGTTTAATTGTCTATAAAATGTGGGCTATGAATAACATTTTACATAATTACATCTATTAAATGCTCTCTCCGCTTGTTTTTCTTAATTGAAATTGAGGTGAATATTAAGAAAAATGAATGTTTAATAAATAGAAGGTGTTAATTTAATAAGATTATTAYTTGAAAAAGAGAGTTAATGGTCATGTTTGGGAATTGGCTTTTGCCTTTCAACCTTTTATTTTGGTCAAACACCAATAAAAGTRTTTTGTTTTTGGTTTCTTAGCTGACTTTTAAGTCAAAAGCCACTGCAACTAGTTTTTTTCAATTTGTTGTTGGTTGTTAAATTAATTTACTAATTTATCCCTTAATTAATAATGATAATAAGTGGTACAAGTGAGAAAAAACTCTACTAAGGTTTTTTTTTTTTTTTTTTTTTTTTTTTTTTTTTTTTTTTTTTTTTTTTTTTTTTTTTTTTGCAGCAGCA
>SNQN01002992.1:47428-66371 GCA_008642245.1 Bassia scoparia
TGTATATGTCGAATTGAGGGGATCGCTCACCGTGCCTATATAGGTTTATTTCACGGGACGTCGAAACTATTTGGTTGTCTTTGTACACACTAGTTGGGCCCACAAATAGGTAGCAGGTAATGCAAGGTGGTGTGGATTTGCAGAGGGACTGGGTATCACAGATTTGATATAGATAAGTACTGTCATAATCCGCCGCATTGTAGCGGCTCTACTGTCTCATTGTAGTCACTCTAAATCTCCTATCCGAGAAACCTCTTATTGGCTCGATTTGAGGCACACTTTGAAGAGCCCGCACGTGGACCATTGTTCTACCAGGGCTCTGGAGGGGCTGGGCCACCTGGCCATGGCCGTTCTGCTATGTACAATTGTCAGCACAAGGAATTTCACCGTACTCCGAGACCACGTCGGCCTATCAGGCTATTGGATATTGATTGTCACAAGCCCTATTTAATACCAAGGTACGCCTAGAAACCCTAGTCGGTCGTCCTAAGAGGCAACACTGCTTGGAACCACGATGGCTGATCCTTAATGTGACGGCTTCGATTATGATAGGATTTGTATATAAAGGAGTATCGTACCAGGTGTCGTCACTAAAAAATGTACCAGGGACCGAGACCAGCCTGAAGGACAAGGTATATGTAAAGATATATACGTGGTACGTGTGAATGGTGTCACTTCCACTCGACGTGCTCTTGTCGCGTATTAGGACCATGTGGTTGTTACAGTCATATGCCGCGCTTTATGATTGATTGCATAATGCTGAGACAGATGCTTCATATTACCAGTGTGAGAGTCTCCATCAGTTCATGTGGGCAAATGATAACTCGCTACAGTAACATTTGATTGTTGTGGGAGAATGCAATGCATACTTGTAATAATAATAAGTGTTAATTGCCCGGAACATCGTATTCTCGAAAACTCATCAAACCAAGCAAAGAAGCAAGAAAAAACAAAACGAAATACAACATCTAGACAGAACCAGGGAAAGTTATAGGGAATGCTTGCAAGTTGAAAGTCAAGCAAGGAAGGAGTTGAAATTCCGATGAGGGAAGTTGGACAATGGCACTAGTTCGAGAACAGGAAATGGTCCAACGAGCTTGTCCACAACAAAGGGCAATTTTGCCCAGGACGAATTGCTAAATCTTGTGGTTCTGAGAATGCCTTCTCAATATTAGGGGTCTTTGTGTCTGCCTGAAAATTGGAAGGTGAAAGAATTGAATTAAAGGAAACGAGGAAGTGCTTACCCATTAAAAAGGGGAAGTTACCCGGCACCCCGCACACATTCGCATTAAACTTGCCACTAACTGGGTATCATGCTTGGCCAAAAAGTTGTCTAAAAGAACTACCCGAATTAAACCGCCATAATTCAAGGTAGCCTTGGTTAAAACTGGAGAAGTTCACGGCCAAGAGATCATGGTAACCAGGGGCACCCCCCTGGAAACATTGAGCTGACACAGTCAATTGATTTATTAAATCCAGGCCTTTAAATGCCACCCCCCCCCCCCCCCCCCCCCGCCTGCTTAACCAGGCTTGGATGGGGGCTAGGGGTACTTTATCGAGTCCACCAGGCCCCAATTACAACCAAGGCCCAGTACGGATCCAGGTGGACCTCAATAAGCAAATGCCATTAGTCCAAAAGGGGTCAAGTTGCCAACTTAACAGTTCAAAGTGGGGCTGCAAGCACCTACACTGGATAATTTGTTACGAGCCACGTTCAGGTGAGGGGGCGACCATGCAAATCAGTATTAAAAAGCACGTTGAGGCACCAAGGGCGGAAGTTCTCAGTTGAAACAAACACAACCTACATCTCTGCAAAATATTGAATTACCGGAATACTGACACCTCCAGCAAGGGCTGCTGTCCTGTGCCCCAGGGTAGCACCCGGAGTTCTAATGCAGACCAGGTCTCTTCACCAGCACCGCTCGTGGCCACTGCACGTCAGCAGACAATATGTACCACAATTTCTATTGTATCCGCAAGACTACAAGGAATGCAAACAACCATGTATTATATTGAGCTAAAATATAGCCTTGCTAAATATTTGATGTTCTCAAGGTGGCTACAACCAATAATGTAACTATCCGATTGGAGATCGTAAGGACATTCTTTCCAATGTTTGTACTTACATATCCTATTTTTTCAGCACACTCTACCAACAATAGGGGAACACTTTGTAGCTAAAAAACCTAAATGTGTTAATTTTGTTCAATTTATAATAACATAATATTTTATAGAAGAAATTGATTTCACTTGCTTGTTGAGCAGGGTTTGCGGCAAGCATATGCCTATTCTCTACAATCGTCAGCTACACTTTGTAATTTTATAATTTTAACAAGCATCTCTCGAGATAGCACACTGTTGGATTTAGATGCTCTATCACTTTCTTTAAACTTAGTAACACGATGGGTCGGGCGAGAGAGCGAGGAAGCTAGCGCTAATTGAAGGATCTATTTATTACTTGTTTTACTTACTTAAAATATTTGGTTTGTTTGTGAGTAGATGATGATATGTTTTCAATTATTTATTTACCTAACTATTTTTTCTAAAAAAAAGTAATTTAAAATAATTAAACAAAATAGACCCTAAAATTGGGAAATCATGGTTCATCTCAGTGGACCTAAATTGGAACCCAATACATTTGTAAATATATGAAACATTTTATTTACCACATTTCCCATTTATCTTTTCCTTCTGATTAATTTACCAAAATGCCGTTAATATCATTTTGGACATCCATTGGATGAACTAGGCATGAACTCCGAAAACTGAAAAATCTAACTCTACTCTACTCATTAAATTGCCAGTTGCCCTTGTGTGAGTAAACTCCTTCCGTCTCATAAAGTTGTCTTACGTATTCATTCTAGTGTTCCAAAAGTTGTTACTTCTAATCTTTCAATTTTATATAAAAAACTTCCCATTGATTTTAATTCACATCACATTATTAGTTTAAACCTCTCCGTTCAGTTTGTTTTACGTTTTCTTTCATTGGGTGCCCTTTTATTCTTACATTTCCTTCTTCAACTTTACTTTTTTACTCTTTAGTTACTTTACCCTAAAATATTAATATTATCCTCGTACTTATTTATCTCATCATTCATGATTTCTATCAAACTTATCTTGTCCCCTCATTTTAAATATTAAATATTATTAATTTTATTGCACACATCTCAAAAAAATTAAAAGAAAATACAACTTTCAAATAATACTAACATAAGTTATCCAAAAAATAATTTCTTAATTGACGTGCACATCTAACAAACATAAAATAATAAAAATTTAATTTAATTTGTGATTGGATAAATTAAATAAAAATATACCAATTACGCTTACCAACAAAGCATTAATTTAATGCATGAAATTAGTTTTTTTTTTCGCATTTAAAAAATACTTAACTAACTTATTAACTTAACTCTATCATTATGCAAAAAAAACTTAACTCTATCACTATTGCAAAAAAACTACTCTTAATATTGGTGCAAAATTTCAAATACGAAGTATAACAAACACGTGGACAGGTGGAGTACAATTTAAAAGCCCAATTTAAAACATTCAATGACGAGAAGTGGTGTCTTCTTGACATATTACGGTAAAACATACAAATAAGCTTCTTTTGTAAGTTATATATAACAATTGCGGCGCTTAATCCTTAAAAAAATGGAAGTTCTCTCAGAATAATTCTTTCGTTCCACCAACCACTTTTTTAAGCCTGTTTTGCCTGGCTTTCACTCTCAACTGTAAGTATTCTCTATCATATATTTTGTAAAATTTTGTTAAATATGTTTTACATTTTACATATGAAGTAATTAATTAATTTTAATTTAATTTCTGTTTGCATGCATTCAAGTCAATCCAAAATCATCTGGGAAAAATATTTGGGAGAGAAAGATTGAGAGTTAATGAAAAAAATCAACATTAAGTATAGAACACTTAGAATGGATATAATGGTGGTCGAAATCGGAAATTGATGATGAAAAGTGTATTTCGAAGGGTGGCAGAAAATTTTGTGAAGAAAATGGTGTAAAACTGGGTGTCTTTTGGTGTTGGAACATCATGACAATTTGTTTTTCGACGTTTTTAATCTTTGTCCGTGTTGTGACGTCGATTTCCTCCGCTATCATCTCAGCCGCGAAGAACGGGAAATATATCAGGCTTAAACAACAAATCTTCAAAAACTTAGGTTTGACTAAGAACGTGAAAGGCATCTATTAATAGCCAATTAAGCTCCAATGTCATGTTGATTTTTTTTAATTTTTGTATTTTAAAAAAAAGGATTTTCCTGTTCGTTCTTATTTTCCGAATAATGTTGCAATGTCTGCACATAATTTACAGGTATATATCTGTTCAGAATTCTTGTTGATAGTTAAACTTTGCCAATGTTCCCAAAGGAACAGCTGCTGTTCTCTGTTTGAGGAGGTTTACTCGAAAACAACCATAATGCTGAAATAATTCTTTCAATTCATAAGTGAAAATGCTAATATACTCCTCCGTAATGAATTAATTGCAACTTTCGTTTGGGCACAACTTAGAAAGAAATTTAAGGCGTAAATGAGTAAATTAGGTGAAATAATTTTAAGACTAGTACATTAATATTATCTTTGTTGGTAAATATTTTACCTAATGTGCTTGTTTACATCCTTAAATCCAACCATCTTCCTTAAAAACGTGCAAACAAGTTGTAATTAATCGTTACGAGGAAGTATAATTATTTAAAATTTCTTGATTTTAATGAATCTTTTTGTGATTTTCCTTAGGGATCCCAACTCGTAAGATACCCGTGAGTTTAAAAATCCCAATGGTATACCGTGAATTTCCCTTTTCATTAAAACTGCAAGCTACAACAAGTAAAATAACTTACCATAGGTGCACTTTATATCTTAAAAATCACTGTAGGTCAGATAATTTCCTTATTTTACTATCCAAAAAAATAATCCAGAAATTTGTTCAGATCAGACAAAATAAGTTGAGGGTAAAAAAAGTCAGTTCGAAAAAATAATAATGAAAGTTGACTTAGAAAAGAGTAATTCATTAATGTTAGAATAAAATAAATAAAGTAAAATTAAAAAATATTTTTAATCAATTGGTTTGGAACAACTAATTAAAAACATTCGAAACAATGAAAAGTCAAAGAATAACTAAAAAAATGGAGGACTATTATTTTTGTCTCAACAAAACATTCAGGAAAATAAGATGAGTCCAGTTTAGAACAATATAACTGTAGAGTTAGATCTGAAAAAATTATGAAGATGAGTTAAAACAATGTGAATAGAAAGACTCATAGTCCTCTCATATAATTAGGTTTGGTGTTTTTTAATGCGAAAATATATTATGTAGATATTGTTGATTCATGTGGAGTGTAATTTATTATCATCCAATTTTATACTTGATGGAACAACAACACATAACTCAAAAGCAACTATTAATGAACAAAAATTGTAGGGTTGACAAATGTCGGCATGAAAGACAAAGGCTTGTTCACATCCAACGTACTTGAACCCAGGGACATCCTTACTATCGCACTTTGTAAAGGAAACTGCTTACAATGGGGAGCAATATAAACAGTTTATAATTTGTATACTTGTTAGTTTTTTTTTAACAGTCCACAGATACATCCGTAAATCGAAGCTTAAATAACGATACAATCTTATCATGTTGAATCTGCACCGCCGACATCCCCATGGAATTTGCCAAGAACACGGTCAACACAGAGATGGTTTGGTAACAGACACTGAGTCAAAATGGATAGAAGGCCAGTTCATTGAGGCCATCGTCGCAATAATAGTCCGTTGTTGTTTATTGAGGTGGAATGCTTTTCACAACGGGAATGGCTCAAAAAAAGGGCAGATCCTAATTGTCTTGAGCTCATCACTCCGGAGAAAAGACCAATCATGATTTTTATAGTAAGTACGACTTTAAACAATTTTGTCAATTTGCACGTACCACCTCTGTTTTAAAAAAAAGAAAAAAAAAAGTATCCTCAAGTTTTTTGTAGTTGCAAGTTTTTGATTCTACTCCGTATTATAGATGTGCAATTACTAATTATCATAATGGTTTTTGCAGATAAGACTTACTAAACTATGGATGATTAACATTTGCAGAGTTGGCTTAGACGACACATGGTGAATCTCAAATTTGCAAGGTTATAGTTACAAGATGATGTTGATGACCAACAAAACTCGCTTCCCATTAAGGGTGACAAACTAGCGTCCATAATTTTTTTTTTTGCAAAGTGGTACGGTATATCACTATCAAACTTGATAATTAGTAGATACGCAAGATGGTCGCTAGGACAAGATAACTAGTCTTTTGAATGCACGCTATGCGCGAAAACATTAATATAATAATTATTCATAATACATAACACGTGTTGGAATGTTTAAGTGTATGCTTGAAAGCATTTGTTGATATATGTAGTTAGTTTTATAAATTATAAATAAAAAGTATAAGAGATAACATAAGGTAATATGTATTGCAAAATGGAGCAATAAGCTAAAATCAAGCACACTGCAACAACATGCGTGCAGACGCAAGACCGCAACAACTATTGCCAGTGCCGGTAGTCACCCTTGTGGCTTCATTTATATCCTATGTTGTTTGGGTTGGCTGTATCTAAGCATTAAGACAATCTAATATCTAATATATTAAAACTCCCCTCTAATCATATACGATATTTGACCCTGAAATGCAACCTTTCTCAGATCACTCTTCTTTTCACAATGACACATCATGAACGAACTTCCTCTTCTTAATGACACATGTATTCAATCTCCTCCTAATTTTAACTTTTTGATTTAAAGCAATTTTTTATTGTCTTCATAATCTCTGAGTCCAACAATCATAAATATAATGCCTTTATTATCGATAAGTTTTCCCCTTTCACATATAATAAATATATATAATATATATAAATAATAGTATTAATATATATATATATATCTATACTGAGTAATATGATAATATATATATACAATTTTCATCTTACAATTTCTACAACACTAACTAACCATATATATTTATATAATATACCCTAGATTTCAAAGAGGTAAGATGCCTATGAAGGGGGCAGAAGTCAAAGGAGGGAAGCTGGTCCGAGGTTAGGTTATGAGTCAGGCTATAACCGCAATGATCCCAGACCTTCTTCTTTTCCTTTACTTCCAAACCCAATCCCTTAACTTTGTTAATGGGGCCCGTTCAACCCACATGAAAAATCCTAGTGCWRGGGCTAACRGTTATGGTAATGGGAAAGTATCTAACATAGCTGGCAGTTTTCAAATAAATACACATGGGCATATACCCCATAATCCATATCTTGTTGCTTATGAACCACAACCTATACATATTCCTCAAACTGAGAGTCAAGACTATCATCATCAAGCTTACTCCAACCGAATGCATCCACCCACACATATTCCTCAAATGTTGGAGGCAAGGATCGCAAGGGCAAAGTAATGCTTATAGTGGATTTTAGGCAATGGGAACATAAAACTCTAGTAATACTATTAGTTTCCATCCCGAAGCCAGATATAACCAGAACCCAAATGGGGACATACCTCATCCTACATATTATCTTGACAATCAGTATCCAAATGCTTAGGCTCAGAACTTATAGGCACCTTTGGGACATGGTCCAAATGAACCTTTCTTAAGGCAAGTGGTGAGATGATGCAGAGAGCTATGGGTCATAATGTTAGTTATCCAAGGAGAAGGACTTGCAATCCTTATCCTTAATGGGTTGATAGGATTTATCCTTTCCCTGATGGATTAGTGTGCGCTAAAGAACACTTGGTGAGGTTTAACTGCCAATGTATGGAGGAAGCAGACAATGGTTATTGAACGGGCGTCGGGGCATCACCGGGCAGGACTTGGTCTAGTCCCTCTGCCCCGAGGGGTACCACCACCTAGTGATGACTATGGTTTTGCAAGATTAAWTTCTTGTTTTTGCATAGTGTGAGTATGTCTAGAGTTGTAAGTATTATACTCGAAAACAAGTAGATGAAGTCGCCACCGCTCTCTTTCGGGGAATTGTGGAAACCGKTTTAAGCCTTGCTTATAATTACATAAAGCAAGGAAAAGGACTTCATAGTCTAGTTGTGCACCAAAGGTAATGGAGTAGGGGACAAGGGTAAGGGCGAAGTAGTGCACAACAACCCCCCCCGCATCTAGCAGGCTCTACTCGGTCATTGCAAGTGCATTGTCAAAAGACAACAACAAAGATATTTCTGTTTTAACCTTAAGCATGCAAATTACTAGGTGGGTTGTTTAACAGTAATACATGCAAATTAGACTAATTTTTGTTGCAACATGTGTGTTTAAACCATATTCAAGGTGCCAAAAAAGCCAATGAATTAGTCTTATTAGGCATGAGAACATTTAATTTTCCATTATTTGTTTAAGACATTAGAATTTTTGTGATTTACAAGCATTCAACAAGAATTAAAGGTTGTGCCTAACATTGTTTTTAATTCATGTTAAATAGTTGTTAGTCAATTTTACATGCCAATTACATAGAAAGTCAAATTTCAAACAAGCATGTAAAAGGGTGTTAAGAAATTGAGACATTGGTCTCAAACTAACCTTGCAACACAGTGCTATTGATGGAGAACGATGCTAGCTAGGGACTCACATGAACCCATACGAACACAAAAAAACGCTAATCAAACTCAAAAACGAACCAAGAACTCAAATGAATGTATGAATGAATATGCAATTGTGTATAGAAAAGTGTTTAATTGTGATTTAGAAATGCAAAATAATTGTCCTTGATGAATGAAATGTGTGTGTGAGAAGAGAGAGAGAAGAGTATTTGAGTGTTTTTGGAAGGGAGATTGAGCGGAGTGCTATGAGTTAGACAGAACGTAATGCTAGTGAGAGTGTACCGGTCAGGCTCTATCAGTGTCATAATGGGAAGTCTACTGCATGGGTGAGTGAAATGTGAAGCTGGTCGTGGGTGCTGTATTTATAGGCAAAAAGCTTTGGGGGGAAGCTGGGCGGTAATTCACCCAACTGGGTGTAATAGCGCCCAAGGCACATTGCCTAAATTGCTGTGATTTTCTACCCTAATTTTACAACGTGATTTCGAGAAAAAATTTATAAAAAGTTCCCGATATTATTTTAATCCGAGATTTTGACCAGCAATCTTCAAAGAATTATAAGCAAGTTTGGGAAGCAAGGCTCTCCTCAGAACGTTCCGGAAGCTCTCGGAACGAGCCGTTTTTGCTCTAGTGGCGCGTTTTTTTCTTAAGAAATTCATAAATCAATTTTCACAAGCTCATAAATTACGAAAAATATCTAAAATCTGAATAACATATTTGTGCTTGTGCTAAATTTTCATGAATTTTGTGGTTGCCTTGATGATATGATTATTATTTCGAATATATTAAATTACTGAAAATTCCGGAAAATGTCAAAGTACTTGCAAAAATTCATTCAAATCCCAAAAAATTCTAGAAAAATGTATAAAATATTTTTTAATTTTGGGAAATCAAAACTCATTTTAATGGTTCTTAGTGTAGGAAAATGTGCTCGGTGTAGTGAAAATTGCCTTTTATGGTCTATAAGGCTCAGCTCTCATAATTAGCTGTGTGTTTGCAAGGAGTGTCTTATCATTGGCCACCTTGGGCTAGGGAAATTTATAGGTATCTTTAAAAGCCCCCACTTTGGTTGGTTTGTAGAGACGAAGGTCTCATAAAACGAAGCCAAAGTACCAGTACTCCAAACAAATGCGTTTTCACTTGAGAACTTCTTGTCTATGCTTTTCAGAATTTCAGACCTTTGCTTAAGATTTCACAACCCCTTTGGATCTTTACATCTTTACTGTAGATTTTCACGTCCTTCAGAGCTTCATGTCTACGGTGTGGATCTTCTCATCCTTTAGAGCTACATGTATACACTGTAGATCTTCACATCTTTACTTTCTGACTCAGAACTTCTCATTTAGAACTACACATATTCGTTTTCATCTTCGTTCAACTTTGAATTTGCATCGTGAGAGAGTATGAACACCTTTTTCTACCATTATGATAGAACACAACTCTTTTTAATCGTGTTTGTAGGCTTAGCTTTGTCTTCGTCGTTGTGAGAGAGCACAAAGTCTTTCTACGCTTTCCTTTTCTTGAAATTTTGATTCTTTTGTTTAATTGTTTTATTCTTTCATCCTTGCTTTATAACCTCTTTCAATCGTCGTTTGTGGGCAAAGTAATGCTTCAGAATCAATGGCTTGTTTTAACACATAATTTCATTTCTTCACGTCTTGGAATTCACATTCAAATAAGACTTCACGTCTTTATTAAGAACTTCGCGTTCAAATTAAGACTCCACATCTTGGGGAACTTCACATTCAAATAGGACTTCACGTCTTTTGGAACTTCACGTTCAAATAAAACCTCACATCTTGGGGAACTTCACTTCAAATAAGACTTCACGTCTTGGGAAGTTTACGTTCAAATAAGGATTCATGTCTTGTGCACTTCACGTCCAGTGCTTCACACATATGCAGTTTGGATGCTTGTTTTGGAGCTTCATGATTTGCTTTTTCTTGGGCTTATCTCCTTTCGGTTGCTACATCCTGAATTATTCACTGAAACGTTGCTTATAAGAAACGAGTTTTTTTTCTAATGCTTGCTTGATTGCTTATGCTTGCTGTATCTCTCTTTGGCTACTGCCATTAAGGAGATTCTTCACTTAAACCTATTCCATTTATAAAATGATCGCGTATAACAAGTCTTTGTGTTTGAAGTTTATTATTAGGGATGGTGTAAAGAAGTTGCTACTGGGGATTTTCTATACTCTGACTAAGGATTCTTTGTTTTTATTTTTATGCTTTACTGCTTTGTGCTCTTCTTGGATCATTGTGATTTCCTTCAAAATGTAAAATTATTCTGGCAAGAACGTCTTGCAACAACCGCGTGGTGCGTTTTAATTAGAGAGGATAAGACTTGTAGGTCTGGCTACATTCATTCACGTTGATATCTTATAAATGTGTATGTGGCGGAGCTGTCAATATCTAGAGGTTAGCCCCTAGTACGTGATGCTTGGTTCGCGAAGCCAATCTTTGTTTGCTAAGCCAAGGGCCAAAATGCCTWTGATGCTTTGACCCGTTGATGATATGGGATGCTAGAGTGTAGCCTAAACGAAGCTTGACTCTGTCGACTTGTGACATGCTAATGATGTCTTGATTTGCTTTGTTGTGGGGTTAGCCCCYTTGGCTATGTACTTGCAAAAATTGCACGTAAAGGTGGACCCTAGCTTTACATTGGTTTGTTTTAAGACTGTTTAGACTCCTTGACTTTGAGTTAACTTGTTTGACTTTTGAATTTCCATTGGTGGTTTTGTGAGTTGACTGACTTTATGCATGCAACTTATGTGCAACATGTTGTTTTGACTTGCTATTTGCGATGATTTTGTGTTTTGACTTTGAATATGGACTTACAAGTCAACTCGATTTAGACCTAGTATGCAAGGACTATAGTGCAAAATTTTGTGTAATACAATGGCTTTATTAATCACTTAGTCATGGAAGTAAGTACATGTTAATGTAGCTTTTTTGAAAAATACATGCTAGATAGAGCATTCTTGACCAAAGTTTTGGGATCAAGCCCCCAGCATGTTAAGGCGGAAGCTTTCTTTGCAAGCTATAAAGGCAGAGGCATTGGTGCAATGATAGCCCCTTAAATTCTGACGAAGGGCCTCTTGTGTTTTGAGGAGGCTGTAGAAAAACCCTTGTGATGCTGGGAGCTTTGGTGTCCAGAGCCTTTTTGCGGTGTTTAGATGTTTTGCATTTGTTGTAGTTGCAAGGTAGACAAGGACTTTGACTTGGTGTGTTGTTGAATCCTCGTTGATTCCTCCATGTGTGGTGCTTCATGAGTGATCATGCAAATGTCATGGGCTACATCTAGGTCTTCCCTTTTTTCTTCTTTCATTTTACTGTACTTTCAACCTTAAGACTTAATCTTGCTAATTTTTCTTCCACACAACACTCTTATTCAACAGAAATTGATAGTATCAAGAAAAAAGTTCTTATCTTAAAGTTTTTATTCCTAAGATATGATCTATTTTTCTTTTTTACTTGATCCAAAATTTGCTAAGTAACTATTATAATAGATAAATAAATTATTTGCGGAATTCTTGCCTTGACCTGTTGTTATTTATTTTTTTTTATAAAAGTTCACTATTTTTAATGGGTAATGTTATACATAACTCTAAGGGTGATGTTTAAGACATTATTATACTTAAAATGGAAATAATTTGTGAATTTATGAGAAAATCACGTGCAAAAGAATGTAAAAAGTGTTTATTTTTATCAAATATTACCACTTTTAACTCCTTGTTCATAGCCATTGGAACTATGTTTATCATTTTCTCTTTTTAATACCTTTTGTAGCTTTCTACAACTGAGATTTTTACATCTAACCTTTTTTTCTAAGTTATTACTTAATATCTTAAATTCAAATACTTTTGTTTATATACTCTGTATATATTTAATTTTTCAAAATATATTATATAATTTGTGTAAAAATTCATTACATATCGAAAATATTATATAAAGTATATTGTATACTATTACTTATCTCTCAAAGTGAAATTATTTTTAGAATTATGTAATATATTTTTAGTACTAAATAATGCCTTCATTTTCAATTCCTAGTTTCAATTTTTTGTAGTGAACAAATATGTGTGTGTGTGTGTGTGTGTGTGTGTGTGTGTGTGTGGTGTGTGTGTGTGTGTGTGTGTGTGTGTGTGTGTGTGTGTGTGTGTTGTGTGTGAAGCTTGCTTCTTTTTTGTAAGTTGTAGACACTAAGTCCAAAAGAGTTAATCAGTGATGAAACATAACCGCGTCTCGCGATTGTTTCGACTTAGAAAGATGCTTTGGAATCCAAAAGTTTAAAATCGTGGGGTCATACTCGGAATATTTGAGCAACGGACAATAAATGGGCAAAAACATTTTCTTTTTATTTATTTTAATTATTCTTCTATTTTTAGGTCTTTTCTTTTTTAGGATTTTTTTAATAATTTATATTGGGTGATTCCATAATTTTCTTTTCATCAAACTCTTCACATTTTTGAGCTAACCAGTATTTTAGATTATTTTTTGATTTTTCTACATTTTCTATGATTTTTATAAGTTTTTTATACGCGAAAATACAAAAAATACAAATACGCAAAAAAAATATCGGAAATACGTGGACCTTCTAGACTCCAAAATTTGTTGGAGAGCCAAGGGTGTCCTAGGTGCGTGAATCAGGGAAATCACAATAAATCGGAGGAAATCACTATTTTCGAGGTTTTTGGAAAATATATAGATAGGAGCGTATATCCAGAAGCCTGGTAATAGCGCTCTGGTATTAATAGCCAGGACTGTGTTATATAGCAGGCCATGCGTATATACGAGTCTGCGTATATAGCAGGGTTTATCCTCCTCGTTTTTTCTCTAGTGCTATAAATACATGCTTGCTTGCTCAGTCGAACAACACAATTCGAGAAATACGTCTATCTCTCTATTCTCAAACACTCTAAACACTTGTTTTTTGAATTAAGCATCGATCTCTTTTCGAATCAAAGCCTAAGGTTTACTTCTGAGATTACTCAGCCATAACATACTACTTTTCAATTATAAATAATATTACGATTTTTTGATCAATTAATAACATGTAGAACACTTTAATGTTTCATGTAATAGTAGGATTTTCACAGATGTTTTCAAGGTTTTCATTGTTTTGGTTTTTCATTTATTTCATTTTTAATTATTATTATCTTGTCAAATATACGATTTCTCATCTGTATAGGATTCAGGCGAGAGATTCATTGGCTCCGTTTTTTTTCATGAACTAACAATGTTTTGATTGTTTTTATATAGCGATTCCAAGGGCGGAAGATTCGTTTTCGCTTCATTTTTACAAACTAACTTTGTTTTAAGTTTGCAGATTTAGGGTAAGATGAGTTTGCATATATTTGGAAGTTATAATACTTATTGTCATTGTTGTATAATTTGTATATATTTTGCTTCAACAAAGACCGGAAATTAGTGAATACTTTAACCAATAAATATGAAAACCGGTTTTTAGGCACCGTTTTAATTGATTAATGAAAAGTGGTTCAACAATTTCCTAGGTTAGGTAGTCTCTTGTGCATAATAGAAAACCCAAACATTTCATAGGTAATTTTTAGGGGTTAGATAGCTTTAAGGTGTAAAAACATAAGTGTAAGTGCTTCATTATCGTGAGAAGTTGCATGAGACGAGTAGAGGCGCTACATGCGGGGCGAATTGGGTTTTACGATCTGGATTGTCATGTCCCGACCCACGAACTGTTACGTGGATCAGAGTGGCATTAATTGGCCAAGTTTCGGGCGTCGTGAATAACTGTTATAGGCAGGTGGGAACCCCCTTACTCGACAACTACTACCCACGCTCGTGGTTTTCGTTGGTCAAGCACGCAGACTCGATGTAGTACAAGCCGCGCACGTATACGCCTGAGAGGGCGGGCCCACGTCCTAAATTGGCGACTTCACTGGGGATATCACCGTTAGGTTGAACGTGACAGCCTTGAAAAGTCTCGTAATTCATCATAGTTTATTGAATTTTTGTGATTTTGATGTGACCTTCGCATAAGGTAAAATTTAGGCACTTGGTCTAAATATGGTCATGTTCTAATGCTCGAGACTGCTAAGGGGATACTCCCTTGGGTTTGGATGTTGTTATTTGATCGCATGGCTAAGGCAAGTCCTTCCGCCATGCGTGTGTGCATGTTACTGAGGCGTGTGCTAAGAGGGTATCTTGGCCATACATGCTAATTGATAGTGGTGAAACTGGACTCAGCTCTATTTTTAGGCATGGTAATCTTTTGACTTAACCAGCGAATTAGTGCTCCTAGAACTGACCTGTGGTTTGAACTCATAATCATGTGCGTGGTTATTTGAAGTGCCATAGTGAATAGGACTCTTAGCCTTGTAACTATGGGACTTTAAATCACATATAGCATATAATGATCGTCTTTAGTTACATAGGTTCAACATACATGGCATATCGTACATCACTTTGTAAAGGGTCGTTCTCTTTTCCCAAAAAAAAAAATAAAAAAATAAATAATAATAAAATTAAAGGGAAAGGATGACCATTCTTCAATAGATTGCATTAGGTTCATGCATATAGGAAAGACGTCATGTAGGTATGCATAGTCTTTCGAGTCCAAGTGAAGCATCCATTTATCTGTAGTCTTGTTTTGGGCAGAATTAACATTGAGCCCCGTTTGGACTCGCAAGGCTATCAAGGCTAGTTGAGAGCAAGTCAGTCACACATGCCATTCGCAAAGGGACCTTTTTCAGAGACACCAAGTTCTAGGACTATTCAATCATTCACCATGAGCGACGAGCAGTTAGGAAAGATGGATGAGCTGCTGAACGTGGCACTTAGCCAGATGTGGAAAATTTGCGCAACTCTTCTTCTGTGCTGCCATGGTTCTAGAACATGGAGAACAATGTTCAAAAGGCGCATTGGATCGGGGCACTTTTATGAAAACCTGAGAATGAGGATTCCTGTGCAACTCCCTGACAAGTTTTTCGGGGCAATGATCTTCAATTCAAGCTACTGACGATCCCCTGTTTCCATTCAAGGCTTAAGCACTTGTTCTCAAGGGGGTCGACTTTGCTTCTACCCGAAAGGTCTTTCATCTCGCTTGCCCCGTGTGTAGAAATGGTTTTTTCTCCTTGTTTTGGAGGAGACTGAAACTTGGGAAGATGTTGCTGAGCTTTATGACTCGTTAAAGGGGAAAATTCAACACTCAAACTTTCTCGCGAGCTGTGAATTACTTGAAACAAGGCGAGAAGAGGGATTTATGCATTCCTTCTGATGGAAGAACTGTTTGCACAATGGTTCATGGCCCCTCTGAAGTTGAATGTGAAGTTTTCATATAAATTACACAAGATACAAAAATATCTTCGCTATTTGGGCCTAGATACTTTTCGATAAGGTTACCACTTGGTTTGCATTGAGGATGATTATGAAGAAAACAGCTCTAGCAAATAAACAAATGGAACACACAAGAAGGGACAATTTGGTTTTTCAACCAACGTTTCTGCACTGCAAGCTACTCCGGTTTCAAGGAATAAGGTTATTATCGCCTAAGGGTGCTTTTTATTGGGCCATGACTTATACTCAGCTTTGAGCGGATTCAACAACAAAGGCAAAGATAAACTTATTGGTCACTCTGACTGATCAGAGAAGAAGATCGCAAAATGGGACCCAAAATACTACTGCAAGGTACCATCAAGGCAGCAGGTTCAACTGAGGAAATGTATAACTAAAGGATGTGATCGCAAGACATGGTAGAAGATTGGGAAGGTTCACTTCCCAGGTGCAAAAAGCCGAAATATCCACTCTTACCTATGATTTTTGTGGATGAGGAAACGCTTTTGGACCTACTATCTTCATCTGTCAGTAGTCGCTGTTATGTCTGGCTATCTTTAATGGGAATTCTGTTAATGGTTGGGAGCGACGATGAAGAGACTACTATGAAGGCGTACGACATAAAGCCTGACTGGAGAAATTTGAAGGAGAATCTCTAGACAAGATAATATCAAGGACAAGATGACGTGCCGTACTTACGAGGAGTGGTTGAATTCCCGCCCCGAACTACTCAAACATGAATCTATTCTCTAAGTATCTACACAGAGGAGATCAATAATAAAGCAACTTAAGAAACAAAAGCCGAATGAACGTTTGGCATTGATGTCACTCGAAATCACGGAGCTCTCCTCAGCTCATGAGATCAAATGTCTCGAGCGACACTCTGAAGGTTGGTTTAATTTCATACCAACCACAGCTGTCTCTCTTAAGTAGTGTTTCTCGACGATGATGATCTGCCTGTGAGGGCCATCACAATAGGCCTTCACTACTGTGGTGTGTAGAGCAGTTAATATTCAATGATTTGGTAACACTGGATTGCATCAATGTTGCCCTTTTGAACTGCTCAAAAGCTTGCGGATCGCATAGATGATCTTCAAGCTAATAAACATTAGTGCTTAGACATTCAAAGAACGGCTTTGAATATTGGCTCAAACATGCTGCAATTGGGAGTCCAATCGAAAAAAAGGGTGAAGTTCCAGTGCTGGATTCAAACTTCATTCAATCTATGTGGTTCCTGGTCATGACTGGGCGCGTCGCTCATCTTATAAAGTCAAATTTTACTTCAATGGGCTCCGGTAATATCGATGCATTCCATGAAATCCAAGCAAAGGGAGTAATTAAAGTCCACACGACAGATGAAGATGAGGAAGTTTGGGGTTTTTCGACTACGTGATGGAATCCTTATGATGCAATTACTATCCTGTATACTGAAGAACAAGGCTACTTCACTGGAATGGCCAACAAGGAGCTTTCATCCTCTACTGCGATCTCCCTCCAAAAGAATACAAGTGGGTAGGATACTTCCACAAAAAGAGAGATAAGGGAGCAAGACTGAAATTGCTTCCTTGAAGAAGAAGAGTAAAGTGGGCCCACCACTCGCCTTGGCTTCTCTCATGGTATTTATGCGAGATGGAGAGGATTTTCCCAGAGCTTTGATTCTTGAACCTTCCTAATACTGATGGCAAAGTTATACAGGACTCGAGTCTTTCAAGACTGTGAATATCGAAGATTTGGGTCAATGATCCTGTCAAAAACCGCAACCCCTGTGATGATGCACTGGCATGGTCTACTCTTTGTATGCGAAAAAGAAAGGAGAAAGTATGTTCAAAGGTGGCGAGCTACGAGTCGCTTTGACCAACTAAGCTAATTCTCTGCAAATGAATGGTTCGAGGATGGGCAACCTTGAGATCACTGCACAGCGGCGATAGTTTCATTTATGCGGAGAGGGACAATGTTTTGAGGAATCTGAGTCTGAGGAGGGTTCTGAGTCTGAGTTAGTCCTAAGTTTAAAGGGAGTCTAGTGTTAGAAGGTCAAGGACGGTCCATGTGGAACCAATAATCTGTTTTGGAGTCTAATAATTTCTCTCAGCTTTGAGGCTTCTGCTTTCGATTGTAATGATTTCTGATTCAATAAGACTATGCTTTTGCTTACTTCTTCGTTTTCTTCTCCTCACTTGATTGACTGCTTTAACTTTGAGTTTCAAAAATGAACAAACGGGATGAATTATAAGCGATGGAAGTACATGGCAAAAGAAACCCATCATTGAGACACTGAAGAAAATCACATTTCTAGCAATGATCGGCACAATGGTAAAGGAAGGTCTAGTCCCCCTTACTGGCAGAAAGAAGGGCACAGTTAGTCTCAGACTCTCAAAATTCAAAGATGTGTTTTGCATAGTTTCCAGAGACATGCAGGGATGATCCAGAGATTTGCTGAACAACATACATTGTTTTGCAAGGGGCAAACCTGTCAAGCAGAAAAGACAGAATGAAACGATATAGCATCAGTTGAAGAAGGGTAGTCAAGCAGTTGAGGCAGGTTTCATTTAAGATGCGTTCTCAGAATGGATTGACCAATGTAGTCCAGTCATGAAGAAGGATGGAAGAGGTCTGAATGTGTTTGATTTCGGACTAACAAAGCAAGCCAAAGGAATGATTACCTTTTACCACAATAGACATCCTGGTGGATAAATGCCAAATCAGCCTGTTTTTCATGGATGGATTGCAGGGTATAATCAAGTAGATGGCTGAAAGACATGGAGAAGACAACCTTCATCACTCATGGGAACATATTGTAATACAGTCATGCGTTCGGCGCTTGAAACGCGGAGCCACCTATCACGCGCTGCATACACCCTCTGCATGACATGATGCTTAGGAGTGGAAGTATAGTGATGAATGATGTGGACACCGGCAAGGGAACGACGGATACAGCCCGTTTAAGAAAGTTCTTCGAGAGGGTTGAAAAATACAATGAGAACTCAATCACAAGTGTGAATTTGGCATTGATTCTTTTTCTCTGGAAAGCCTTATTGGTATGTATTAGAC